>VWPV01008834.1:30068-67638 GCA_013389885.1 Geococcyx californianus
GCATATCATATCCTAATTCTAATACATAAAAGCATCCAGTTATAAAATTAAACGTTCATAATTTAACACAATCTGTGGGTGAACTCTGGAGAAGATGCAAAAGAAGATTTTGGTGACAAAACTCAATTGCATTTGTTAGCCTGAGACAATTCACGTTTGTGAGGCTGGTGAGCCATAGGAGCAGTTGCTGTTATGAGCCCTAGAATTCATGTGAGACTTGGTTTTGATAATTTTGAAATGTATAAGGTTCTTTTTGATGAAGAAAGCAGATTTGGGAACAGAAACACACCATGAACTACTAATATCAGGAAAGTTCTCACTGCAGCCTCAGAAAGAACAGTTATGACTGCAATAAAATCGTAAATATATGGTGCTTGTATTGCTTGTATAGTCTAGTAGATGCATAATCTAGCAAAAGTAGCAACAGTTAAATGTCTGTTGAGCTGTATCATGGACAATAGTTGTGCATACTTAATCTTAAACAATATTTACATGTACTTTATAATTTGCTTTCTTTAACTAAGCAATAATATATTTCAAAATTAAAAATGAAATTATAGTAAGAGATGTGCCTTGCTAAAATTCCTTCCAACTGCCCACGTTTATTAGTTAAGAATATGTGCAACAATTTCTCCTAGACTATTTTTGTGCAGACTGTGGTGGCTTGAAATTTGTTTGTCTGTCAGTAGTTGTCAGGTGTCATTTTTGCCCTATTTACCCCCAAAACCAACCCGAATCAGTATGAAAAGAATACTCAAGCACTTAGCCATACCATTAATTTTGATGGAAAAAGGCAATTTGTGAAGAAAAAAAAAGTGCAGCTTCAAGGTAACAGCAAGACATCAATTTTCTGCGTTTGAAATTAACATAATGTTTTACATAATGATCTTCTCCACTGATCATTAAAATAACATAGTTACCTCGGCAACTGGAACAGTCTGCAAATGTTATCTAGTGATACATAACACATTCTAAAAATACATACAACAAATAAGGTATGAAACATTATCATTTGGGATTTTTTTTTTTTCCAATAAAAATACCTCCTGGTGTAAGCAGAATTTTGTGAGAAAATTTCACTTTAATTTGACTTTGTTTTTAATCAAAACTGATTTTATTTGCTCTAAACCTGAAGACACGATGTTGTTTAATTCCCTGACAATGGAAAACAATAGTTGCTTTTCAATTACAACTTTCATTTTTCTTTAAATGTTTAATGGCACTTGTTTGGGAAATAAAATTTATTTCTGAAGCAAGCATTGCATGCTTAAAAAACTGTGGAAAATAAGGCACACCAAATCATTGACTAATGAATTCGATCTAGANCCCTGCAAGACTTTAAACTTTCCGTGAAATAAAAATTCTGAAAAGTCCTTTTTAGAGCTTCTAAAAGCACCTATAAAAATAATTGAAATAAAATATATACCACAGGGGTTTTGTTTCAGTTTTACTTTGCTTTGTTCCATTGCTTGACTTGAATTTTCTACATCATATTCTGATGTAATTTGGTACTCAACAGGATAACATGTGTTTTGATTATATTCTGTCAACAAATTTCAACAAAAAAATCCTTTTTCCTTGAAACTTTTAGATTTTTTGTAATCAGCACTTTCTAGGAGAAAGTCACCCATCGGAAAGTTTTAAAATATCACAAGGATTGAAAATTTAGCCCAGTATTTTCACCATGCTAAGGATGAAAGCAACACTTTTCAGGATAAAGTATGTGGTCACGTATAGTGGACAAGTGAGGCATAAGCTGTTGGGAAGAGGAAATTAATTCCTAATCCTGTTAGTTAATAAATGGCTTATTCCCAGCTGTATCGTATGTTCTTTTTACAGTATCTAATTGATTTAATACAATTCTATTTTACATTCTTACATTTTCAGCTTGCAGTCCTCATTAGGATGTATATAATTTGGCAAACCTCAACATGTCAGAGAAGTTGGGGTAGTGAGGTTGAAATAGAAGTCCAGTGTAATAGGTGTAATTATGTGTAAAGAATTTAACGAAGATCTATCACCTTTTGAAGTCAGAGCTTGGCCTGCAGAAGAAATCCTTAGGAAAGGATTTGAATAAGCTCTGTGGTTTGAAATGGTACAGTCTGTATAAAGACAGTCTCCTTCAAAATGTGCTGAGTATTGTCAGAAGAGTTAACTGACTCTAAAATGGGTCGACTGGCTGCCATGAAGCGTCAGGAGAATATTGGAGCTATCACATCTTAGGCATATCATATCCTAATTCTAATACATAAAAGCATCCAGTTATAAAATTAAACGTTCATAATTTAACACAATCTGTGGGTGAACTCTGGAGAAGATGCAAAAGAAGATTTTGGTGACAAAACTCAATTGCATTTGTTAGCCTGAGACAATTCACGTTTGTGAGGCTGGTGAGCCATAGGAGCAGTTGCTGTTATGAGCCCTAGAATTCATGTGAGACTTGGTTTTGATAATTTTGAAATGTATAAGGTTCTTTTTGATGAAGAAAGCAGATTTGGGAACAGAAACACACCATGAACTACTAATATCAGGAAAGTTCTCACTGCAGCCTCAGAAAGAACAGTTATGACTGCAATAAAATCGTAAATATATGGTGCTTGTATTGCTTGTATAGTCTAGTAGATGCATAATCTAGCAAAAGTAGCAACAGTTAAATGTCTGTTGAGCTGTATCATGGACAATAGTTGTGCATACTTAATCTTAAACAATATTTACATGTACTTTATAATTTGCTTTCTTTAACTAAGCAATAATATATTTCAAAATTAAAAATGAAATTATAGTAAGAGATGTGCCTTGCTAAAATTCCTTCCAACTGCCCACGTTTATTAGTTAAGAATATGTGCAACAATTTCTCCTAGACTATTTTTGTGCAGACTGTGGTGGCTTGAAATTTGTTTGTCTGTCAGTAGTTGTCAGGTGTCATTTTTGCCCTATTTACCCCCAAAACCAACCCGAATCAGTATGAAAAGAATACTCAAGCACTTAGCCATACCATTAATTTTGATGGAAAAAGGCAATTTGTGAAGAAAAAAAAAGTGCAGCTTCAAGGTAACAGCAAGACATCAATTTTCTGCGTTTGAAATTAACATAATGTTTTACATAATGATCTTCTCCACTGATCATTAAAATAACATAGTTACCTCGGCAACTGGAACAGTCTGCAAATGTTATCTAGTGATACATAACACATTCTAAAAATACATACAACAAATAAGGTATGAAACATTATCATTTGGGATTTTTTTTTTTTCCAATAAAAATACCTCCTGGTGTAAGCAGAATTTTGTGAGAAAATTTCACTTTAATTTGACTTTGTTTTTAATCAAAACTGATTTTATTTGCTCTAAACCTGAAGACACGATGTTGTTTAATTCCCTGACAATGGAAAACAATAGTTGCTTTTCAATTACAACTTTCATTTTTCTTTAAATGTTTAATGGCACTTGTTTGGGAAATAAAATTTATTTCTGAAGCAAGCATTGCATGCTTAAAAAACTGTGGAAAATAAGGCACACCAAATCATTGACTAATGAATTCGATCTAGAGAGTTTACTACGTTATGTCTGAAAGTATCCACTGTCATTGCAAACCTCTTATTCTCTTTTTGTTCGTACCCTTTTGAGTCTAACCTGAACAGCTGAGATCTAATGGGACTGAAATGAACAGGCATAGACATTCTTCATCTTTTTTCTTTTTAACCGTGTTCACAGGTAGTTTTGGCTGTCTTAAAACAAATCTTTGTGTATAAATGATGTACTGAAAAATTTTGCCAGGACCTAGTTACCAGCGCATCTCCTGTTAGAATGAAAAATTGCTCCCAGCTAGATAAGTTAGTTCATATCCTACAAGTTCCCTTTCATTCTTCCTCAGTACTGAAGAAGCTAAATTCTTAAAATGCTCTCTTCCCTCTACCTTTACCACTTGCTACCTGCCTGCCCTTCTCTCTCCTGAGACTGTACTAAAGAATATTCCCCACTTTTGTAGGATTCACCAAAGTTTTCCAGTGAAGTGGTGTTAAAAAGTTTCCTTAGAAATTCAGATTAATTTTAAATGCTGAATTCAAATTTGTGTATATGTATTTTCCTTTGGAATTTGCCCATGTAATTTGGCTACTATCTACATTTTTTTGTCAGTTAATATCACATAAGATATCACAGATACTGATCTTTTCTTTGTCCTTTTTAAGGTCTATCATAGTCTATGAACTGAATTGGAGCACTTCAGTTTATTTTGAAAGCTACTGATGTAGATGTAATTTCAGTGCAAAAGTGTCTGAAGACTGCTAGGAAATTGGCAGTTCCTAACGTATTTGAGTATTTTGCCATCACTCATATTTAATTTAAAGACATGTCCTTTTGTTGCTGAAAATCTAGTCACAAGATTGCTCTCGGAGAGGATCTGGGTATATATTAAAGGTCCTTTGAGAAAGTATGGCTCCAATAGAGATAACAGAGTCTATGCTGTTGGAAGCAGAAGTGGACCCTTTGTTTACAAATCCCTGCAAATCCACAGCAAATCTTTTCCTCAGATTTTGATTGTCCATAGTTGCTGTTGGAGTGTCACTTCTCAGATCCCCAGTTCAAGCCAATGCAGTGCTACAACTGCGTGTCAGGATGATACCCAAGCATGCATCTTTCCCTTCTTTTACCCTTATTTGCAATGGAAACCTGAGTATATGAACTAGGAGACCACTGCAAGGTATTCGTTTGGTCCCCTGAATAGGTTCGTGTATAGAGTAGAATGTAAGTTCATCATGGATCACACCTGCTCTGCCACACAGGTGTAATCATCCTGGTATGTCTGAAGAGGGATTCAGCAGGAATGATATCATTCTCCCTGAGCAAAGGAAAGGCTGGGACATAGGTTTGCATCTTAAAATTTTAGACTCACATTGAAAGGTTTAAAGCCAATAATAAAAGGTATTAATTACATCATCAAATTTTATAACCATTCCTAAGACCTTTATCCTCTCTGACATCCAGTAAGAGGGTGCATGCTGTCTGGGGCTGTGATTAGCTCACAAAAAGGAGAGATTAGAGTATTAGCCATTACTGAGCAGATGGATCATTACACAGGATCTTAAGCCAAGAAATAAATATTCTCAGTAAGTGACATTTGGAAGATAAAAAATATATAAATAAAGTTTTAAATACCTGTGAAGATTAACAAGGATCTATCTTTATTGAGTGACAACATACATACCAGGTGATGGAATGAGCTTTCACCTCTCTTCTCTGTTTAGCAAAGCTCACTCAGTCATGATGGATATTTCCAGTCAAGAGTCTGTGGGTCATAGGAACCCTCTGCATGAATTATCCAATGTAGGAGACTGCAGTCAGGTGACTCATCTACCCATTGCTAGTGATCTAGTATTATTCATACTGTGTTTTCTGTATTTATTGGCACAGCAATGGTTGGTATTTTTAGGAACACAGGAATAATGGTTACTGATGGGTTTTGTTTTGCTTACTTATTTTAAGTGGATGCAAAATAGCTGGAAACATTGATCAAACAATTTATAGAGGTGGAACAATGACAGCTTAGTCTGAATAAATAGCTTATTACTTCACTAGGAAATTATAAGCATTTAGATCTATGTTTTTATGAAAACATCAACTAAAAATCATTAAATTATCTGCATATCAAACAACTCCGTAGTTTGATATTTGGCTGGTTTTACACATTTGAGTTAGTTTGTTGGTCCCAGAACAACCTTTTAAATCAGTTTACATTTTGACACTACATTCAAGGCAGAGCTGTTAGCCTAGAAGTAAATGCTTAAGGTCTGCTAAAAAATGTGTTTCACTCATGTTTTATTATGAGTAAGGCACTTCACCATTTGGAACAAGAATGAATGCAGAGCCATTTAGAAAGAGGGCTGAACTGAGGAGGACTATAATATCTCTCAGTAGGTGGCCGGATAAGATAAAAAGGAGTTTCTTGCCTCTGAAAAAAATCTTAAATTACTCAAAGTATGGTATTATTAAGGTATGGCATTTCTGTACTGTTCCATTGATTTCTGTACCTAACATTTCCAACTTTTAACCTTCTTCCCTGCAAACTCTGCTTGGAATGGATAAAGTTTCCATTTGCTTGTAATTTTTCTAGACTGTCTACACCCCACTGATACTGTGCAAACTCTTGACTACTAGTCTATATCGTAAGGGGTTAAATAACTTAAGGCTAAGCCCACACCAACTAAATTAGACAATATTTCTGCACCTGGCTGAGTCAGAGGGCGAATAATTCTGAAAATCCTGAGGCAGGAACCATAGACATACCATCACAGTTTGCAGTTGGAACCATCGATGTGGGGACCAACTTTCATAGAGTCATGTATAGATCAGCAGAAAAGTAGATTGCAGCATACATGGCATGTCATGAGACCCCAGCGCTGCAAGTTCAGTCTGCAGACTTTTTCTTCTTTCACGGATCTTGTCCACTTTGGTCTTCTCATTTATTGCTTTCAATGGCTTTCTTTTTATAAAGCACATGTCCCTGCTTTGACATTCTCTGTTTTCCTTCTGCTTTCTGTAGCAGTTGTCTTGTAGTATTTGGCAGGTCATTGTCAAACATACACAATGCCCTTCTTTCCCTCCAGATACTCTTCTTTCCTACCTCTATCTTGACGGTTATTAATCACATGCAAATTGTTCAAGTGAGGCCTCTTATCATTGTTCTGGAAACAGCCAGGTTTGTCATATTCAAAAGTACCATTTTGGTGTGTCAGAAATCACATAGTATTAGCTATTATCTTTGAAGGCTTCTAACCAGGTGATGTTTACACAGATATAACTCATATTGCTTATGTGACGAATATTTATTTGTATAATGTGAACTTCTTGTACACTTTTAAACATTATGTATAGCATGTATCATTTGTCTTCAAGATAAAACTGATGGAAAATATTAAATAAATAATGCTGAAATTGTCCATTACATATCTGAAAGTAATGCAAAAAGCTAATGACTTTAATAGCTAGTCTAAGGCTTTTAATCCTCAGTATACTGAGTTCTTACTGTGATACTTTTTCTAGCACTGGTCTAGTTGTATGTGTTTTGGAGAAATCCTGGGACTAAAGCACCTTCATTTTAGTCTGATTTAAGATTTTAAATAGAAAACAAAAGTTTAAAATGTCAAGACTGGGCAACAGAGCTACTACAAGCTGTGGCTGGGCTGACACACATAGAGGAAAATCCTGACAGGTTAAATATAGAATCTTATTCCACCCATGGATTAACTTTATATCTAATCCACTCATGTTCTGCCACATGGCACACTATTAACACACACAAACTGCATGAGGACAAGGACAGAGCTATGAATTTACATCAGACAGTACTTCTTTTCCATTCATTTTTATAGTTCTGAACTGAAATCTGGAAAAAATGTGCAAATGCTTTTCAAACACATAATACAAGTTGATTATCTGGACATTAATGTTAATGGGGATACAAATCCATCAAACCCAAAAAAGGTCCATGGTTCAGACTAGTGATCAGTGCAGATCACTTAATTCACTCTCTGCAATGATGTCTACTGACTACAGTTTGCAGTGCAATATGCTGAACAACTTGTAAAGTCTATGTCTATTCAATGCTATGGATTTATAAACATGGGTTGTCTCGAAAATGACTTGCGTATCTGCCATTCATGAGAGACAAGCTCATTCTTTTGGGAGTCTTCTGAAACGTGCTTCTCACCATGTATGTACTGCCAGAATTGAAACATAATTGTAAATTGTAGAACTTGCAATAAATTTTAAGATGTTTGATTAGATCAACAGGGAACAGATTTTTCAGAGGCATTATTGGTTGAGTAAGATTAAGTTGAATACAACATTTCACATTCCTGTGCAAACAGCAATCCAGTCTTGCTCTTCTAAGCAAACTGCAGTTGAAATCCAGTAACTAGTATCGTAATTAAGATGAAGGTGTCTTCTTGCAATTTTCCTATCACAACTTTATTACGGTTAAAGAGATAAAGAGTTACTTGAAGCCACTACTGTGGTTTGTTTGGGTTTTTTTAATTACCACTACCCACAACTTCACGTTTTGCATTCACCATATGTGGCTGGGGGAGAGAGAAAAGGATGTGTAAAAGAGTGGCGTTGGTAGCATTTGCCTTTTCTCCTTCCAGCACAGCCAGACCGTAAAAGTATCATTAGCAAAAGAAAGAATAGCCTGAAGCTACTGTAGAAAACATTTGTCTGTAGGATCCCTGGAAGCAAAAGAGTCGACCAAATATTGAGGATTGTGTGTCTGCCTGCTGTTGTCTTTTCTAGGTGAGAACTTTTAGACAGGAAGAGATGCCAATCTGTGTTCTGTTCACCGGTTCTTCTTTGTCAGGGGTTTGCCTGTTAAAACCGCTTTAACCTACAGTGGTTTATGCTAGATACAGTGACTTCAAAGTTTTGCAGCACTTGTGAGAGGTCAAAGTCCAGCCTAAATTAGAGGGAGTATTTTATAAAATACAATTGATAACAAGCACCCTGAAAACATTAAATTCAGATCTATTTTTTCATTTTCCTTGTAGGATTTTGCAAGAGTGTTGCATTATTGCTCTACTCCTCTTATGGTTTATTTGTTTTTAAAAAAGAGACCATGTATCTAAGTATTTGTTTAATGGAAAAAGGTACATACAGAACCTAAAAGAGATTACATATAACAGCTAAAAGTGATGACACTGACACTGCAAACAAATGTAATATACAAGAGGTCTGGTTAGCTAAATATTAGCTTTACAATTAGACAGTAGATAGCTTCATTTTAATTATGTTGTCAATGAAACCACAGAATTCTTATAAATACAAAGATAAGTTCCAGTTTTTCTTTTCAAAAGTCATCTAGAATTGGGTAAATGAAGTTGTCTTTGAACAAGCAGTATGCCAAAATCTGTCCTCCACAAATCATTGAAATTACTCCAGATCCTGAAAGAAAATATATTACTGTTTTGTATTAATTTTTATAGTGGAATACAAATGTTATGATAAATCTTTAAACAGACATTCTTTTTATCTTCAAGTTTTTAAAAATGGTCTGTCTACTTTAACATTTTCCCAAGGCTTTAACCACCTACAAAGATATCAACCCCAGCAGCTACTGATGCAAACCCAGTTACAGGATGGGGAATTTATTTCCCTGTCCCCATCATTTAGGAATTTACTGCAGCTGTCAATCCTTGTCATCCATCGTATCAGAAAGAACAGAAGCCAGTCCTTTCCCCTTAACTATTTTTCAAGATAATATATTCTAATACAAAGCTATGCTTTTAATTTTACAGAAAATTAAACATTCAGAAATGTAAGTTTGCCATTCACTGTAAGGATATGCAATTACTGGGATTTATTTCATGTATCATAAACACTGGTGCATAGTGTTTATAAAAATTGCTTCTGGAAGTGCCTGTTTCTTTCCATTGACTATAAGTGTACCAAGGAAGAAGAGTTTGGTCACCGTCTTTTCAATAGCTGAATTAAGTGAGGTAGTTTGATTAATCAGGATTTAGTCATGGTTGTTTCAAGAACATGAGCTTATCTGCCATTTTTACAAGGTTAACATAAGCCAAGGACATTCTGGTCTTGAAACAGAAGATTTTTTAAGGCAAGGCAAATGTTAGTCCAGCCGTACTTGCCTATGTCATGAGAAGAAGTATAAATGTGAAACATATATTTCCTCTTCAAATGCTGACAATTCTCAAACTAATGAGACAACAGATATTTAATAGAAACAATTCATACTGTACATACTAATTCTCTACACAGAGCCCAAAAATTTAAACTTTAAAGACTGTAATTATACCTAATGCCAGCCACCAGTGTAACATCAGGGGGAACTCAGACATAACTGCAAGGAGAAGGAGAAATGTCAATTTTTAAAAAATAAGGATGGAAACATGCAAACATTACGTTATCAAAGGTCTGCTTAATTATGTTTCTGAAATTATATACTTTACCATTATTGAAATTGCGAAAGCATGTTTAGATCCTGACCATTCAGATACTTGGCTGTACCATTAAGCTTAGGCTGGTGAGCCATCCTACTGGAAGGCAAGTCTTAAACCTAATAAGTGTGTGCTAAACAGAGCTCTTAGACTCTCTGAGGAAGAAACACCTTTTTTTGTACTTACCTGTGCGTGGTTTAGCACAATAGAGACACCAATCCCCTGGCAGAGTGCCTATATATCACTGCAATCCAAATAAATTAATCTGCCTGACATTTTCAGTTTAACAGGTGATGCAGTGCATGAAAGACAGGCTGGGCCTGCACATTGCAAGTTAGCACTACCACACAGCATGCTCTCTCCTGTGTCAGACACTTGCCCTTACCTCATGCAAGCTGACCCACATCCTCACTGCATGAGCAATACTCAATACTGAACCCCCCAAAAATACTGACAGGGCTATAGGGGTAGTAAAGTGAGCTGGGACATACACTGCATGTGCTGGCAGCTCATAGTTGGCCAGCAGAGCTTTGGTTGGCCATCTGAAAAAAACAATAACAAGTCTGGGGTTGTTTGGAAATCAAAATGCATCACCCAAAACAATGATAGAAGATGCCTTCCTCTATAGATAATGTACAAAGCACTTTTTATTGTAGGTTTTGTAAATTTTTTAATTTAAATATAAAAGTTATTCATAAGGAATAACCGTAGTTTAAATTCCAGGAGATCAAATGCAGTAGATAAGAAATTATGCTTAAGTTTTAAGATGAATTCTCAGTTGGTCTCTGGCTTAACTTGTCATGGGAACTGGGGAAGCCCTGTCAGTACAAAGTGCTATAAGACAAATGGACATAGCATTGGAAGGTGAAAGATTAATTATTATGCAAGAGGGAAGGAGTCCTAATTTGTCAGTGATACTTCCCCTATTTCTAAATTCTAGAATAAAAACACTAAGCTCATTGCTACAGGAGAAAAAAATGCGCTCTGGTAGGGATGAGGTTAAAATATCCTAATCAGATTTTGCCTAATCAGCCATGGCAAAATTCTTCTAAATAGCGTGAGAAGGGGAAGCAGGTTACCAGGGACTGACAAAAAGTGATGAGTTTCATGTACAGCATCCAATTCTTTTCCTTTCCTTCAAGGGGAAGGGTTTCAGGATGAGGGAACAGAGGAAGATGCTTCAATAGTAAAATGCTTTATTTTCCTCAAATGATTTAGTTCAAATGATCTAAGTTTAAAACTTTGAATTGACTTTGCTGATGCAAGACTCATTTTTACTCTCAACTAGATCTGAAGTGTTAATGAGTACGTCAGAAAGTATCAGGTCATGGACAACTATTAATTTCTGGGTTTACAGAATAACACATACCTCGGATGCTGAAATAGTGTCTAGGCTGAATCTGTTTGATATTACCTGTCAGATTATGAAATAAACCTCTGAAATTTTTATAAGAAAATTTATTTTAAAACTCTGCACCAAAAGCAGAATTGAGTTTTAAATGTCAGGGTTTAAATACATGCATGAGTCAAATGGATGGAAATTAGAGATATGTATTTAATTAGCTTTAAGAAAAAAACAAGAAAGTTAGTCCAGTAATATAGTAGAATAATCACAGCTGGTTGGTCCTTCAATTTGTGATAATATGTGTATATTTAGCAGCAAACCTACTTACCAACTGAAGTTATGATGATATGAATAATAGTAACTGTTACAGCATAATCCCAAACCCATTCTTCCACAACCAGAGCAAACAGCAGACCACAAATGAAGAAAGTTATTTCCAATGATATCACAAGAACTGTAAATGAAAACAGGGTACTTAACACCAAACACAGTTTTGAAGGGCTTTTTTCTTACAGTCAAAATAATAGCAATGTGAAGTTAAAATGTCAGATAGTTATACAAATTATGTATTACAAGATCAAATATTATACTAATGTCTTAATTAAGAAGTTAATTTCTAATTTTGCTACAGATATCTGCATGGGTTGTCCTGATTTGCCTACAGACTTTAGAGTGTTATATATTTTCTAGAAAATCATGAGAAGCAACAGGATTATGGCCAGTTCATATAGCTTGGAGGAGAAATGTTGAGGAAATTTGATTTAAGGATCATCCACACTCTTTGCATATGGTGCCAGATAGATTTGGTTGATGCCGACATTGATCAGATTTTTCCTATCCAAAACAGAATTGTGTGGTTAAGGGATTATGTATAGTAAGAAACATCTTAGCTTTCTCCTTGTGCACTTCATTCCATCAAATATATATATATTAAAGACATGTATGTGTATATGTGTGTGTGTACACGTATCAGAACAATTTAAAGATATGCAATGGGAAACAGAGCAGAGAGCTTGCAAGGTGAGCAGAGGCCATCCATTGGTATGAATCTCATGGTATGGACAAGCAGGAGCCTGGCTTTTCTCAACTCAAATAGCAGGGCTGACACAGCTCCCATGCACTGACCATGCCTGATATTCAGCAGCTATCTCTGCCTTGTGTTAAAATATCAACAGGGATTTCCAGCAAAGAGATAATAACTAAATTACACTGCTGTTAAAGTTATCTGACCTAGAAAATGTCTTCTCTCAGTGACAGAACAGTCTCAGTGACACAACAGTGTATTTCTGTCCCCTAGCACTTTCTCCGGAGCGTGTTGAGTCACTAGCCTGCGCTGACCATCTCCTTTGATGTGGGACGCAACTCTGCGAAAGTAATGGTGTGGACAAGTTATGCCTCCCCTGCAGACAGGAAAACAGTCTGGAAGGCACAGAGCAGCTATACTGAAAAGGGCAAGGAACCTAATTGCGGCATTTGATGTGATGTATTCTCCAAGATAGCAGTGGAGTGGTGCTTAGTTTTCAGATTGTTCACTTGTTTATGGGATCAAAACCAATCACTTCTAGGGCAAAATTTTACTGTAGGCTTGGTGTCTACCAAGGCTTTGACTGTAGGCTTGGGATAGCAAGGGGCTGAATGGAAAATGCATGACATCTCTTCTAGCTGTAGTCCTGAGTTCCCATACAACAGGCCATAATTATGCATTTGTATTTCATATCACTTTCTATCTAAATGTATTCTGTTGTTCTCTTTAAGTACACAGGTATATAAAAGTGACATTTTTAATGGAATTATTTAATTTTTTTTACAATTGTCATGTGATACCCAAGATTACTACAGCTGAGAGTAGAGAGATCATAAATTTTTTCACTGTATTTATTTTATACATTGGGCGGTACTTTGTGACTTCCAGTTTTATTCTTTTCTTTGTAGGGTCAATAAACTTCTACTGTATTATGAATCTTTCACTTAGCATTTTAAAAATGTGAAAAATAGTAAGAGAACTGGAGACTAACTTGTAGTTAGGGAAATAGGAAATAACATTTCCAAAATATTAATCTTTAACAACACATTTTAGGTTTTTTAGTTTATAATATTTTATGATCTTTTTAAATTTTTCCAATCAATTTGTAGTTCTGAAAGTGTACTAAGTGTAGGCAAATGCTCTGTAAGCTTTTTTTACAAAACTGGGCCAGTAATGATACCTCAGTTTTGAGTTGACTTCCATTTTTATTTTCAGATTATTTTTTAAAGACAGAATTGTTTTTAACAGGCATGAGTGAGACTTGAGTAAAGTAATTCTCATTTGCAGTGTCATTCAGAGACCTTCGTTCTGTCTCAGTGCCCAGAGACTTTAAACAGATCTTGTTAGGTTTTGCTTTTCCATGTTATTTCACAAGGTGGGCAGCAAGAAGTGTGGACTAATGAACAGCTGCATAATGGAGTTGCTGTCTTTGACATATATATATGCTGCACCAAACTAGCTGATATCATTTTTGGGGGAAAAAATAATATCAAGACACAGTAATTACATTTGGGCCCTGAAAAGTAATTAAAATGGAATATGATTAAATTTTCTTTTCCATTGCTACAACTGAAAAGGTTTTTTTTCATCTGAAAGCAATATTGACACTGTACAAATATCCATGAATTTTTATTACTCTTTTTAACCTGAAGAACTAACCAATTTACTTTTAAGCTTTACTTACTTTACTGACAGATGATGTGGTTTGCCTTTGTAAAATAGATTACAAATCTGGTAAAACTTCAGGTATGCATGTAATCTTTTAGGAATTACTGTTTAGGGAAAAGAAATGTTTTGAGAGTTTCAGATGAAAATGTAGAAATTTGTATTAGGATATATAAAGATAGGTTTAGGGATTGAGCTACAATGAAGCCCTGACACTTTAATGCACACTGTATTCAGGCATTACCAAAGCAAAATTTCCATTAGTTGAATGTGACCTGTTATTCAGACCTGAATTCAACATGGTTCATTAGAAATTTTCTGCAGTATGAAAATAAAATTTAACAACTTTGTGGAGGAACTTTACAGAGAGTAGGTAATTGTTCTGCAGTGAAAATGAAGCATCCTGCTAAAGCAGCACGTTTTCTTTAGATGATGCAAGATCAGAAGAACTCAAAGAAAAGCCTGACAATTACTTGAATTATAAGTAGCAATAGAGATATGAGAAGTGCAGGGAAGATGAATAAGCATTTAAATGTAGTGTAGTTAAAATAGAGATATCATCGGTATTACTAAAACAGCTTTAAAATACTGTCCACAAGGAAGAAAAATTTACATCCAGACACAGTCTATTTTCTTGGCTGGCGAAAAACAGAGAAACAAACTTCAGTTACCTAAATAATATGGGTTAATCCATGAGGGATTTGTTTTAAAATCAAAAGGTGCCAAACCATCAAACATTTTAATCCTGTGGAAACAGAAAGAATAAATTTAACCAGAGTTTTTTGATAAAGACTTAGTCATTATAAGACACATTTTTCGTGGTTTTAAATATGCCTTCAAATTGAATACTTCGGGCTTTTACAAGCTCTCTATGTTATATTGCATGTTTTGGTCTTGTCCTTGCACACACTGTCCATGATCCCCATTTTTTTTTAAGACCTGTCTGGCACTATATATGCTGATCAACTTCCTGAGGGAATGTAATTTGTCTTTTTTACTGCATATCAAATCTTTATTTTCCTTTTTTATGTCATCTTTGCTTTTATGTTCATTTATTTACATGGAGAAAGTGCAAGGAAGTAGATTAAAACCAACATTTTCTATTAGTTTTGAGTCTGCGTTTGCCAATTTGTGCACCTGAGCTCAGGTACAGCAACTCAACCGAATTTGAAAAATGTGCTCACAGGAAAAGTAGGACTGGGTGGCTCTACAGGGTCATAGCTCTACCCATTATATCCAGTTGTAGTATGTAAATATATTAGATTAAAGACAAGTAAATCTTACTTGAATACTGCAAAGCACACAGATAGGACCACATAGTACACAGTGTAGAAAACTACCATGCATATTAACAGGTTCACCAGAACAACCTGCAAAAGGGAAAAAGACAATAAAACCTAATGCCAGGTTTACATTAAATATATAATTGTTGGAAAATAATTCCAGATTTCTATCAAGCATACTGTGAAAACAATATTTTAGAAAACAAAATATTTAGGCAGAATTTTTGCTGTGGTTGATTACATTAAAATTGTTAAAGGCACATTTCAGCTCCTAATGTGTGATTCTAATGCATGGTTATTTGTTTTTATCATATATTATTGCATACCAACTATTTATTGCATTTATAAGTGTCTAGAGAATGAGAAGCATATTTCTTGACATGTGTTACACAGGAGACCTTGAGAGTTTAAGATCATCCAGATGCTTGCTAGCCCAGTTTTTTAAAATATTTTTAGCCTAGTTTTTAAATGTAAAAGATATACCATCCTTGTAAGTAGGTGGAAACAAATTAAATGTATAAAATTGTAAAGCACTGTTAAGTTTTCGAGCCTCTAGAGAATGTCACCATAGTGCTTACTTCCAAAGGAAAAGATGTAGCCACCTGCAATGAGTAATAAGGCATATCTGTCAAATATTTGTCAAAGTTCAATTTTTTGTGGATTGATTCTAAATAAATTCTAACTTCAAATTGAAAAAATACCCCTAAAAATATGAATTTCATAAAGGAAACACTATTTTACGATCAAATACTATGTCTTTAAGAAAAGAGAAACACTATATACAGAGTTATAAAAGGAATGCATGTTTCCTAAGCTACCTTGGTATCATTATTTTTTTCATTCTGTTTCAGTGTGGTCATTTCTAACCTGAAGTTTCAGAAGCAGTGCAGCCAGAGAAAAACTGTTAGCATTCACCTAACAAATTTCATAAAATGTCTTGAGATTCTTTCAAGGGAAAATATCTCTGATCTCACATCTTTGATCTTCTAAGTTGGCTTCCTGAACTACATGGACCATAGGATTTGTATTCATTCCTACGGGTACAATGTAAAGTTATGCTTTGAAGGTTAATATGTTTTAGTAATAATAACAGTCTTGCTAGTAATATTCCTGCTAATTTCCGTTTTTCTGTTATGATATAATGACATTCCAGATGTTTAGCTTGGCTTTAATTTTTGCAAAGGGAAGTATGGGACATCAGGACTAGACATATCTATGCATCAAACTTGAGCAACTGCTTTGGCAATATAGCATGCTTGCTTAACAACATGAAAATCAAGATGTATACTACAGTCAGCAGAGTGGTCAGTAAAATCAGAGGGGATTTTTTCTATAGACTCCAGACTGACTTTTATTTTCTCACTCTTCATTGTATCTTTACTCTTTCAGTTGCCATTTTTTTAATTCCTGTCTCTTTCTTTACAGTTTCATTTTCTTCTCTGCCTGTCCCCTCCATCCTGCATCTTCTACCATTTATTTCCCTCAAAAAAAATAGATAGAATGCAGTCATGAAAAAGACAGTGAATTGCTACCAGATTCATACTGTCTGTCTTTAATATTGTGCTACATGATGCTTTACAATGGAACGATCTGTGGCTACATTTTGGTTTTTGCTATTAAAGCATTCCAATTTCTGGTTTACGAGTAGACTATTGTATAAATTCTTAGTCTGGCTACAACACATGTAATGAGCTAAGAATTTTCTTCCCCTTCCTCCAGTTTGGCTGCCACACATTTGTAACTAGCAATGTATATTTACCTGACTCCTCTGGTAAAACCTCCATAGATCTCCAAAGTATGATACCTTATACAGTAATGATCCAAGTGGAACACAATCAGTACAGTGACTCCATTATTAAGGACATGTAAATATGGGCCCTAAGCCTGCACATTTTTTTTGTGCCCTGCAAGATCCCATGCTGAATTTCCCCTGGGATCAATGGAATTGAGCTGACAGGAAGTGCATTTGGAAGTTTTGATGTTTTACAGGACTTTTTGTCTACATTGGTCAAAAATAAGTTTAAAATGGAAAAAATGAAGACTAAAGTGATGAAATATTAGAAATACAGGTATTCATTCAGAAATAAATCCTTAAAGTGGCCCTGTGCAAATGAAGAAGAAAAAAATACAGAGGACTGGATGTCATTTTTCAGTGTATCAGAATGGGAAACAGAGAGTATGGACTGCATATAGTAAAGCGTTATTTCAGTGCAAAAGAAGCCAGTTTATCTCTTTGAATGGTGACACCATACCTATAATGGGAATGAATTTTAGGAAAAAAAAGGTAGCAAATAACAGAGGAATAGGACTTAATTCTGAAGAAAGATAAAAGGAATTAAGTGTGTGTAGGATGGTTGCAGAAATAATAATTGCACATTCATAACTCAAAAGGAAGAGGAATTCTTTGGAGAACAACTAAGACTAAAGGAATGAAACCAAAACCCAAATGTATAAGATACCTGTGAAGTTCCAAAAATAATATCCATTTTGCAAAGTTTGAGACTTGCTCATTTTATTTACTTGCTTTTATTCAAGATTTTTTATCAAAACTGGTTATTGAGTCCCCTTATAATTGCTGTGGAATTTCAGGGTAAAGTTGGATAATGTTCTTGACAAGTTGTTCAAAATTAATGAACAAAGAAAAGGAAACAAAATATATAGAAGGGCTGTAGATGAGCTTTAGCTCATACTAGCTCATTTTTATGAGCTTCTTTTGCGATATTGTGACACAAAACAAGCCATTAAGGCTTCGGAGTTTAAGGTTGGAGAACATGAATAGAAATAAGGTGAAAGTATTGTCTCTAAATGCAGCACTGGGAAATGGCATCTAATTTGGTGCCAATTTTTAAAGTAAGTGAAGAAATTCAGAAGATGAAGAGAAGAGCTACAAAAGGGAACTGATGGCTAGAAATGTTTGAGTTGGTTTGGTTTTTTTTTTTCATTAAGACTATAGCCCTAAAGAGGTCAATCTGTTTAGCTCTGCGAGCTGATTTGATTATGATGGATAAGTACCTTCAGAGGCAGAAAATACCAGGTACTTAAGGGCTCTTTAATCTATCAGAAAAGCCACAAGAAGTAAACAGCTGCAAGTTATAGCTAGACAAATTTGAAAGATGCCTGAAGAACATTTTTAACCATAAAGGCAATTAGCCAATGGGAGAAACTGCCTTTGGAAAGAACAGATCCCTCAGAGCAAAACCAGATGCCTCTCTGGATGAATCTTCACTCATACATCTCTAACGCTCACTGGTGGCCTGGTTGTGTGGTAGATAACATACTTACAGAACCATCTGACACTGACAGAAGTGTGAATACTGTGAATTTTGCAAACTGCTTTCATTTATATTGCTAAATATTGTAAAGTGCTAAATATTGAATAGTGCATCTATCTCCCACAAGGAGAGAGATCAAGGAGCTTTAGTTTCTAATGCTTGTACAAACACATTTGTCAATAAGTAAACGTCCAGGACAGTCTTACTCTTTTCTTCTTTGTTCTTTCCCTACATGAAAACAAAGTCAAGCAAAAACTGAGAATGATTAATCTCTTCAGTCACGTTGGTCTGAGGGCTAAATACAGCTTTCCTATTTCCATTTTTCTTAGTCTTATTCCAAATAACAATTGGCCAAATAACCCATTTTATCCATTCTTTTTCCACAGTGTAGACTATGGTCACTATAATTGACTACAAAGTCACATGCAGTTTTGGCAGCCATGCTACCTCTTACCCCCCAGGAAAGTATGTCTAAGCACTAGAAATATAATCTTTTGCACATTTTTGGTGGGAATCATTTTCATTCCATTGCTCTAAGCAGATGCACATGTTCTGTAGTTCTGCTTTACCTGCTGCCCCTCCTCTAGAAACTTCTTGAAGCCTTATCCGCTCTATATGTAGATTTATTCTATAATACAAGTGATGACACAGGACTGAAGTGACAATCACAGAGCTGAAGGATGGCTGTGAACTCATGACCTGTTGACCTCTATTTACAGTAAGTGATTTCCTAGCCTCCCATGAAGTCAGCGACAAACTTTCATTGGTGTCAAAGGCCCAGTTTTTTTCTCTTTTAGTTCCTGTTGTAGGGATGTAGTCATGTATTAGGGATAGCAGGCTTTGCTCAGTCAAGTAAGCTAAGGAAATACATGCAGCTCAGTGCTAAGAATATATTCTTAAAAGAATAACATGAAAATGAAATGAAATGAAATGAAATGAAATGAAATGAAAACCATTATATTCTACTTAATTTTTTCTTTGAACTTTCCACTGAAGTTCAGATATTGTTAAAACCTCAGAATACATTTTATTTTCAAACCATTTTTTCCTTTCTAACCTCTCAAATATTTCAAATTTAAAATAAAAACCACTGAGCCATTTATTACATGTTAGAACAACTTAAAGGAAGAATTTTAGGAATACGCTGGTGTTATTAAACGTAGGATTTTATTAAATACTTTCAAGATTTATATCTCTCAAAGTAAATATATTGCATATTTTGAAATCTTTTTTGTAAGATGTTCTTTGCAGTATTTACAGCCAGCCAGTGAAGGTATCCTTCTCCTTTTGATTTTTAGGAAGAGAACACTGAAGAACACTCATACAGTAAGAATGAGAGCAACTGCTTTTTCAAGCCCCACAGTAGCTGTCTAATTCTTTAAATACTATCCGATGACATACAACACTATATAAACTCAATTCCCTTTACCTTGGTTTCAGCAGTTTTGACCTTGAGAGCCATGGACACATGACGAGTGAAAGGAAGTGCTGGTGCTATTTTCCATACGCCAGTGTCAGCAGGAAGAAGCAGCTGGTTTTCACCCCAAAAAACATTCTTATACGTGAGTATAGGACAGAGTGAGGAGAATTGATTGGATTAAACTGAATTGAGACAGAAGCCATCTGCGAGGTAACCATAAGCCGCTGAAGAGCAAAGAGAAAATCCTACTAGCTCATTTAATGGTCATACTTGCAGAGCTCCAGTCAGCCAAAGTGTATCCATAATACAACTTGGCTTCTTAGAGACAACATTAATAATGTTAGTTTCTACTTTCTATTTGCTTTTATCAAAATTCATTTGATCACAGTTCCTTGGGGTTATTATATACCTTCCTACTTTTAATTAGTTTTACAATTTGTAACATTAATTATATTGTCTGTAATTGCAGAGTAGTACATATTTCACAATGTTCTTTGCTAACATTTTTCTTCTGACTATTACTTTATTACATCAAGTATAATTCACATTAAATTATGTATAATTAGGTTAAGAAATACCAGACTTATATTATGACTCTTCTCCTTTTCCTGAACCATATTTTGTTCCTTCAGTAGGATGAAATTTAGTGTGCCTTAGAGCATATCTAACTTCTAATGAGCAGTCTCTTAATGGTTCAGATTACAGACACATTTTTATTCAGTACGTTGTGTTATTTGGAAAAAGGAGATCATACAAGAGAACACTTCTAAAACTGAACACCATTTTTTTTTTTTTCTATCACTAACATACATGAAAGTTTCACTAGGGGCTTTTTGTGCCTTTTTAATCATGCGAAATAAATGTTACATGCTTTAAAATATAGGCTGCACTCAGCAAACAAAAGCTTTTGCTCATGAATTCGATAGCTCCAGATTGTGAATACTGTCAGTGAAATATCTGGTAGTATTGTGTGAAATTCCTTCCTGTGCAAAATGCCACTACAAAAATCTGCACGTTGGTTAAATACTATTTTGAGAGCTGGAGAGATGTCAAAGGAATAGACTGAAACAAAATGAAAAAAAATAAATTAATTGGCTTAAATGGTTGCAGTAGTCACAAGGAGCAAATTAATGAAGAAAAATTTGCATTAGAAATCAAAAAGTATTTGAAAAGGAACAAAAGATTTCATTCAAAGAGCATCCCATATACCACAATGTATCAGCTGAAACCAGCCTTGATCTAAAGTTAATTTATATAAACTTTTGCAGTAATTCTAAGTAGCACCACTAATAGACTGTGTTAATCTAAGACCATTACTAAACATAATGAGTGTTTACATTTACTGACTGACTTCTTCACAAAGAGTCAATGTAACCAGGGAAGACTGAAGACAGAACCACAGTTATCAGGTTTGACTGAAATATAATGGAAGCTGTAGGCATGGATTAGTTGAGTAAATGGGTTCCTCCCATTTCTATTTCACAGCCGAAAACTTTAAATACTCTAAGAGAAAGGATTATATTTCTGTTGCATCCTTGCTTGAAGGATGAAGCACCAGACCCCAAATTCTGACCGAATCACTCAATAGTGACTATTAATGGAAGAGATGTTGTGTTGCTGTTAGCAAAATGTTGAGAGAATGGAACAATCACTTTTTGTATTTCTTATTTTCTTCAAATTTTTTTTTACTGGGTCAGCTAGAGGAAACACGACAAATCCTATTCGGTAGAGGGAGACAGAAGACAAATTTTAATAGAGGTTGAAATAAACTATATATTTTGGGTTCAACAAGCCCTACTTTCAAATACAGTATCACACTACAGGTTTTTATTAAGGCTATGAGGAAAAATACTACTCCATTACTTTTGAACCCCTGGAGGTTTTGCTGTTCTGCCTCACAGAAACATCCACAAGCCAATTACTTTGGTAGGATTTCAATACCTTACCTTCACATGCTTAAGAATAGTTAATAAATACTGTTATTTGGCATTTGGCTGTACACATGCACTTTCTTTGTAGTGATATGTAATGGACAAGATTTAAGAGACAGTGATAAAAAGCATAAGTGCAGACAATTGCAGAATGGAGAATAATTAAAGACAGCTTTTGAAAGTGAAATTAAGAATACTTCTGTAGGGCATTATCTCTTTTAAGAAACTGATAATGGCACTTAATACTACCCAGGCAATACCTAGTTCCTATCTTCTACCTGAGTTAAATAAAAAGTCAATTTGTAATAGTGAACGGTGAGAAAATTTTTATAAAATCTTCCTGATAAGTCTGCCGCCTAAGCTTGTACCTTATGGTGGTTTTTTTAGAATGTTCCCATTTAAGCCCACATTTTATTATGCTGTTGAGTGGCATTGCAAAAATAATTTAAAACAATTTGAAGGACTATATAAAGCAATATTATATGAATATGTCTTGGGGAAGTGAACAGGTGATTTGTGTTGCTGTTGTGCTGGTTGTTCAATCTGCAGCACATTGTGCCTTAAAAAGTAGATCTAGATGCAGAATCGCATTTCTTAGGTGGTTCCAAAACCCAGAAAAAGTCTTAAAATCAGGCAAATGACTAAACCTCAAGGTATGTTGATTCATTATCCTGGAATCTTCAAGGAAACACAAAGATCAACCAAATGGATACTGTCTAGGTTGTGTGGAGAGAAATTCTTAACTGAAGGATGATGACATCAAAACATGTGTACTCTGTCTCCATCTGCTGATAGGGAGGAACTATTCTTTTGTTGTGTATAATAAATAGTGGCCACTATTTTTGTTCTTTTACTGCAGTGACTGGAGAACTCTGTAAATGCAGTGAAAGGAACTTCGTGAAAACGAATTTTTAAGAGAGAAAACGCTATCATTCATTGACTTATAATGCATTACAATTTTAGCAAATGTAACTCAATCGTATCTTATGAAAGACAGCCCATACAGTTTGGTGTTGATCACATATGCATTATAAAGCCTTAATATGGCAGCTTGGCCTTGATATGGAAGGAGCTAGAATTGTGTGAGGTTCAGGCTCTCCCTCCATGAAGATTAAGGCAATTAGGTCGTTTTTTCTGTAACCATGGTGGCAGATAGGTAAATTTTGAGGGATGGGAAAGCTGAGAATTAAGTGGAAGCATGAATATGCTTTGAATGTATCAGTCTATTATTTGTTCCAAATTTGCTGGATTGCTTTAAACAAGGTCCTCATTCCCCACAATAACATGTAAAAGATCTCTCAATATAATTGATTAAATAAAAGGTGAATTTTAGGGACTTTCAGCTCCAGAAAAGTTGTCTTTCAGTGTAAGAGTTCATGAACTCTAAAATCATCATAGTAATAAAAGAATTCAACTCAAAAAATTGGTATAATTCTTTCTGATTTGCAAACTGCAAATGAACCAGATTAATTTAGAGATAATTAACTCCAATGAGCTACTTGTATCTAAGGAGCCGGCTTAATTAATAGCAAAAATAGTAAACAACATCTTTTGTTTTGTTAACTGACACTGTTGGCTTTGTGAACAAGTTCAATATAAAGCTTGAAAGTACTGGCAAAGGAACCAATTTAAGTAGGCATTATTTATTCAAACTAGAAATTAATTTCATTGTTTGTGAACGGTGTGGGATTGATAGAACTGAAAATGAAGTCTTCTGTTTATCCAGAGAGAAGCTATAACACAATTGCAGCAATGTAAACTTTCCACTCGGGCCCCATTGTATGTCTGTGAACCAAGTTTAAAAAAAAAAATCAATATTTGGCCTTTCTGCTGAGAAGCTTAATGTGCCGGTTACCACAAGCCTACATTTTGAAGATATTCTGGCATCTCCAAGAGTGTTAGTGGGAAGTTTTGATTAGTACAGAGAAGCAAAGAAAAAAACCCACAAATGCACCACACAGATCACAGTCAGTCATACAGAGCACTCACGCAAAATCAGAAAACACCAATGGTCCCAGTCTCCTCTCTGGTTGAATAGGCTGGAAGCCTACTAGTGACAATATATATTTATTCAGAGGTACAGTGTAGGTTCCTACAGCTGCTGGCTCAGACACTTGGTCTGACCAGCAGCTGGCCCCTGGATCCTGGTCTCCCCCATTGTTGGGACAGGGACATATGAGCCCCTCTGGCTGCAGATCCACTCCAAGTGCTGGTCCAAACACTCTCTGCCAATGTGCACCCTTGCTCCTCTGGGCTCTCCTTGATAAGACTGGGAGCAGGCCATTACGGTATTATTGGGCTGCCCCTACAACATTGTCTCTCTGTGCTCTTTCATGTATGTGCAGATAGGCTGTTAAACCACATAAAACTAAGACTGGTTTTCTGACTTTTGAAAAAGCCAAAATCTAGCTGACAGGATATAACAGATGATTTTGAAACATTTGAACATTTTATAGGATTATCTATTGTATAACTGATTAAACTATAAATTTTATATATTATGTGAAAGATTAACAAGTAACAATAGACTATGTGTATACTGGTGCCATAAAAAGCTATTTTAATTTACTGGGGTAGATGTGGCTCTAGAGTCTCTATGAAATGACCTAACGGGCTCATTTTTGTTCAGTGCAAGCAGGTGTCCCCTGCGCAGTAATACACTGCACTAATTATCCATCCCTTCCTGGCACTCTGAGAAGAGATATCAGGATTGATTGAGCATGAACTCTTGTTCATTTGCAGAAGTGTACCTTCTGATGGAAGGGCTGATTTGAGTGCTGGCAAGGTTGTAGAAGGAAATTTGCACTGCCAATAGCTATCATAAAAGTGTTAATATACAGCTGGGGGACTGCTGGGGAAGGACTATTGGGACACTTACACGTTCACGTTTCCCTTTCCTCTCCCAAGAGAAAATTTAAATAAACCTGCCTCAGTGCTTTGACACTGGCCTCTTAGGATCATGCAACAAATTATTCTGCAAGCATTTTGTCCTGTTTATGAAGTACGCTTTTGCTGTCCATCCATATCTGAGGAAATTGATTGTTTTAAAAACAGTACGCTGCTGAGCAAGAGATGTCTGTAGAGAGGAGTCATGATAAAGTATATATTTTCTTCTTAGATTGAAAAGTGCCACAAATTAATGGTTTTTGTCATTTGCCATCTTTAGTTTGAATTCATTGTTTTAAAATGAGAAAATACAGAAATTCTAAAATTGATGTGATGTAGAATGAACTACATTCAGGGTGAATTTTCATCTACAAAATTTTCTCATTTATCTTTATTTCTCTGCAGTCATAAATACACTGCATTTGCCAAGAAAATAAAGAATGTATGCTGTTGCAACAATCATGTTATTCGCATTCTTGAGTTCAGCAGAGATTAAAGATGGTGCTGGGACATTGTCTATTTTCAGACCTGTCGTTTCTAGAGAAAAATTTCTTCCATGAACACGTACAAAGGTATTTTTCCCAGCTTTTCACTCCAAAAGCAATTTTGAATCTTCAAGTCAAGCACTTTACTACAACAGACAGCTTCTGCTCTCAGTTACACCTGTTGAACTTCATTATCTTCTGTTCTGCCCTAATTATGTATAGACAAACTCATTCACTTGACCCTGTTGACCCTGTCATTAGATCTTTAATTAACTCTTGTGACCATGATTCATGGCCCAGAACAGAATACAAGGCACTTTATCGCAACTAGGTTTGCAATGGGGCTTAAAGTATATTTTCAATGAATAAAGCATTTGTCTGTGATCACTGAACAGGAAGTTGAATACTGATGCATTCAGTAACTCAATGAAATATCTATGTATATTTATATTTTTGACTACCACAGTGTAAGCAGACATATCATTAAGCTCAGAAAACTAATAAATTCTCTCATCTAAAGAATTTTTACTCAATTTTATTGCTCCTCTGCCATTAGATCTAGCTGATAATTGTCAGAAAAACAAACAAAAGAAATGTATTTATGACATCTCCAAAATGTATTTCAACAACTCTTCAGAACAGCTCCAGTTTAGTAGAATTCATTATTAAATGGTTTTCTGCAGGATAATAGCTAATGACATCCCAATATAAATTTCAGCAGCCTAAATCTTCTCTAAATCCAGTTTTTCACATCACATTGCTCAGGTTTGCAATGTTTGAAGGACTGCCCTGTCAATTCAGGATACTCTAAAATTGGAGGACCTGTGTTCATCTTTGACCTTTTGTCACCCTTCGGTTCCTATCATTCACTGAGGTTAGCTACCGCTAGCTATTTGGCATGTCTTTTAGGCTGACTGGCATTAGTTGCCTCTCAAGTATTTAATCTCCATCATTATGGAATCTGCTCCCACCAGAATTCAGACATGCAGGACTCTTTTTGCTATTTTAAAATCAGATCTGGGGACACTGTATTCTGACACTGGATGTAATGCTTTTTTAAGGTTCTTATGAAATCTATGGAATTCCTTGCATAGAAGGAAGGGTAGAAGTTTTTGACACTTGGAGTTTTAAGCAATGAGAATTTTATCTGTATGATAAGATAATAGCATTTTCCTGTGTCATCATACATATGGTTATAGTAGTAAAGCAATGAATAGTATAGTAACAAAGATCATCTAAGTATTACAAGTATTACAAGTAGATAAATGTCTCTCAAGACAAATTACTCTCAAGAACAGTCAGATTAGAACTAAAAGTAGGGAAAATAAACCCACTCACATAAGTACATAAGTACTACCAGGTCATCCACCACCAAACAGTACACTCTTTTTGCATTTCCTGAGCAAATTCTGGTAGCTGCTTTGGGTTAGGAGGTATGGCATATGATCATCTGGTCTTTGTATTAGTAACACATAACCTTAATACAAACAATCTGACTCAGCTATTGCTTTGCTTTTCCCACATGAACAGTTGCCATTCTATTCAGGCTATTCAGGTAAGGCAAACATTTGACTACGTAAAAATTTTAAGTAATAACATTTCTTTTAATCCCAGAAAGACTGGCAGGAGGGGGAGATGAGTGAATTAAAAGCTGTCATCAGGGTTTGGTTTTATCTTCTTTCATACAAAATGCTACAGGTAGTATATATCCAAACACACTGTACAGAATATATTACTGCAGTTGGAAATTATTTTCTGCCAGATTGTCAGCTTGAGTCAGAATCTTTTTCCTCTCTGAATGTACAATGCTGGGTATACATGCAGTTACCCTTTGAGGTTTCAAAATAGTTTCTACCTGATAGTGTACGTCTTCATACATCTCAGACGATTTAATACACTCCAGTATTTAAAATAACCGCGTTTTAAATTACTGTGTTGAAAATAGTTGCCACTAGATGGCAAACTGATTGTGTGCAGACTTCCACACAAAGGGAACGGCTCTGCTGTGTGCTAGGTGACCAGGTGAATGTATTGCATCAAATTTATCCGTTGAAACCACTGGAATTATACCAGAGAAACAGACGGCTCTTTAACCTTAGGTACTGAAAGCGCCTACAGTAAGTAAATATCATATTTGTTTCTGTTTGCTTGTCTAAATCAAGTCTTTTGTACTAAACCTTTTAACTTCACACCACACAGCAAAAATGCAAGAGCTCAGGCCCACCATTCAATTTTAGGGACCAGGTATGTTCCACGGTTCTTAAGAGGTAGTGAGCAGCACATGCTGACAGAGACAAAAGGGACTTAAAAACCAAAATCCCCTTTTATATGTGCCCGGTTGTATAGGACCCATGTAAATGCTCACATTTTACAGCGCCCAATCCTGCCACAGATCTCAGATTTAGAGAGTTTTGCATCCATCAGTTCACAAAGAACCTCAGGTAGAGTCAGGACCTCTTATGATATCCTTTCCTTTCCCCTCATAAGACTGCAATAATGGACAGCTTTTCTAAGTAGATGCTGCACATTTACATTCACAAGTGCTATTTGCGGTCACTTAAAAAAACCGCATTAACCTACTTAAGATCTTGTTTTTATCAGTTTCACATCAGTGCCACTTTACAGTTGCTGTCATAATGCAAGAAAATATTTGATGATCCTATGTTAAAAACAATTAGCGTATGCCTCATGTCTGTTAGTATACTTTTCTATTGTGCATTGGTCTGACACCACCAGTCAGAAACAGAAATCCCTTTTAAAAGCAGGAGTTAGCAAAAAACTATTTTGCTTACTGTATTTTACTTTCTTGAATTAGCAGACATATATATATATATTTAAAATATATACCTAAATATTATGTCTTTGCCATGCCATTAACTGAGCTAGGTATCCATCTTTGCTTAGTTTCTATTTGAAATCTGAGTTTTCATGCACATTATTTTGTGAATTAGCTTGTTTGAGATTTTAACAGTTCTTGAAGGCAAAGGATCAGCAATTTTGCTATCATTTTCTTACAGCAATAGCCTGGCAATTCTGATTTGGGGTTTATTTTTAACATGAAATTAGATTAATGGTGCAGTGCTATCGAAAATAAAATTGGTGTTCTGATTTAATTTCTATTGGTGTGGCAAATTGACAGTATTTAGCAATACTGGGTTTAGAACACATGTCAGAAACTCAAGCAAGATTAATTCTAAAAAGATTTGCTTTAATTCAGTTCCTGAGAAAAAGTGTAGTAGGCCCAGTGAACTGACTGGACAGGTGTGCAATTTCCTTTGTTTTTACTAAGTCTGTGTCTAGTGAAGTTTATCTCCATCCTCCATGGGCCTTAGGGATATTGTAGGCAGTGCCTTTAGCAGGCTTGTTAAATTACAGCTGTGCCATAAAACAATCATTACAATTGGATCTCATGCATAGGACCATTAGGTTTTCACCAGCAAGAATCAGTACAGCACTTTTCTGCCTCATGAACAATTTGCAGCATGTAAGCAAGTTATTAGTTTTTCGATATTCCTCTGAAGTACCAGAGATCAACCATACCTGGATATGAGACCTCAAGCAGAATGAATTCATACTTAAAGGCTGTGCCAAGGATCTTTGCTTTCAGAGTCCTGCTTAATGTGTCCTCCTCATATATTCAGATTTTCAGTCATTACCAGATTTGGAGGTGGAAAGGAATAATCTCCACATTAGATTTGCCAAATACTTGAGAGGACTTTTGATTCCTCCGTAGTGTGAAATGTTGTATCTATTCTGAGATCACACCACTTATTTAGCTCTCAGCTCCTGACTGTTTTCTGACTACAGGTAACAGATCTCTTACTCTTCTCGGCATTTCTTATTCACCCAATTTAATAGTTGCATTTTGATTCTTATAGTCTAACACATCTGTCTGAAACCTAATAGTTTGTATTATAAAGGAGGTAAGACTACGGAGTCTAATGGCTCCTTCTGGATGTAAGCTCTGAAAACAAAAGATCACACCTGCTAAAACTTGCAAGGACACCTTATTGCAATGTCAAAAAAATGTTTTCAGACTTTTTGGCCAGAATGCTGGACTATTAACTGGAATAAACAGTTACAACTTTTCCCTTGCAAAATGAACTACTGTTGAAAATTTGGCCCCTTCATAGGCGTTTCTTTCATGAAGAAGGTAAGGGCTTTCAGTTCTTACATTAAATCACCTCTCTAACAGTTTCAAGAGGCTCTTCTAAATAAATTTAAATGAATGTTTAAAAAGCATTTAAAGTCTCAGATTATAACCACATTATTTTCAATACAAGATATTGTCTAGTTCAAAGGAAAATTGCTTAGAGAAAATTCCTGCAATATTTTAGATCTATAATCCAAATGCAGTAACAGTCTCACAGCCTAAAAGGATGGAGCAATTTTTCTGTAATGGATTGTTAATTTTTCCTATGAAAAAGGGCATTTTTTGAGGAAGTGTGCATACATCTTAATACACATTTAAAGTAGCAAAACCTTTTTTCATTTTTGAGCATCCTTTTCAGAAGACAAAGGATTGTCTCTGTTGTGTTAAAAGTTGTGATAAGAAACAGAAAGGAGTCTCATGAGTTTGCTTGTTTCTTCCATAGACTTGCTATGTGAAATTTGGAAGGCCTGAGCCTTCCTGTGCATCTGCCAGCAGTCTATTTCCTCTACTACAAAGATATTTTGACGTTTGGTTCAGGGGGAGGTGATATTAGACCTGCTAATGCAGTGCCACAGTGCATTTATCCAAAAGGAAAAAAAAAAAAAGAAAGGAAAATAAAAAGTGAAGAAAAATATTAGAAAATTACATGTTATAGTTTAAGCTTTCACAATTTAATACGCTAAGAAAAAACATATTTACATTTTTCTGTGCTGTCTCCAGTTCTAATGTTGGTGAATTTGTTTGGTTTTTTTCTAATTACAAGACCATGAGGTGGAAATATTACTCCAGGATCAGAAGTGGCCTGAGTTTGATTTCAGCTGAACCAAGCATACTTATATTTTCCCTTGTGTAACTTTTTGCTTTCAGTCCTCTAGCCTGAGAACTTACATAGCAAGCTGTTCTGCTGAGTACGTTCATATCTGAGTATGTAATACCTGAGTCATTAAAAGATATAAAACACTCTTCTGAGCTTCATCCTCCCACACTACTACAAAAAATGTTGCATTTCTACCCCAGGTTTTTGGCTCTGTATCTTCCTACATTAACCGTCATTTTATAAACTCTACTTGGATTTGAAAGGCTCACAGTCTGGGTTTTCTGAGTTTGAAAATAAAATAAATGCAACACTTCAGACTATTGTTCCACTGAAATTAATTTGTCTACATGATATTTTACTCTAACTCCAAACTGTTCTCTGGGTTCTATCCAAAAGTGGAGGTTCTGTTTTAGTTCCAAAGCTTAACCACATAGGTTTTTATTCAGTAAATGCAAGCTATGATGGCTTTCTCATTCCAGATCTATTGTTTTTTTCTCCTTATGTATTTAATTCAAGAAATTACTTGATCCCTGCAGGAGATGAATCCCAAGCTAACTAAAAAAGTGCCAGAAGCCTTGTAGGATTGAATTAGATGTTCAAGTTGAAACAAACAAATCCATGTCAATTTGCATAAATAAGAGAGTTGTTTATTGAGGTATTCAACTTGAAGTCAATCACAGAATAATAAAAATAAAATTTGGTTCTTTCTTTGAAGGGACATCTGGACCCAAGGAACAGTTTGAGGTAGGAAGCATTAACTGTCATAGAATGGGAAAGCAGGAAACTGAGGCAAAACTTGTTTTCTAATATCCAATGTTCAAGATTCCAAGGACCTTACTTTTCAAGTTCTTACATAGGAAGCATTGTCCCAGCAGAATCCAGTTATGACTAGCCAACACTATCACAAACTAGATCTCAGATCTCTGGGTGGCTCTCTGAAACTGTGTAATTAGTGACTATCTGGAAAATTTAGATTAAATTTACTAGTTTAGTTTCATATAAGAACTGTCAGAAGCAAAGGAGGAACCTAATACTCAGTAACAGCATGCAGGTGGCTTTCCTTCTAGCAATCCACTCCTTAAAGCATTTCACACCTTCTAACTGCCAGAGCCAATGAAGTTTTGTAATCTTCAATTTATAATTTTGTGGAAACACAGAGGAGATTTCTTACAAAGACTGGGTTTATGCAGAAGAAATGCTCTCTCATCATGCTATAATAGTGTATCATCATGCTTGTGCACAAGGGTTCAAACTGAAGTTTCAAAAGCAGGATCAATGTTGGCATTTCCTATCTGTTAAAAGTTTGCATTTAACCTTGCATCACACCTTTAAAATATTGTTTTAATGTTTTGTTTGACTCTTATTCACAGTCTTTATGCCTTTTACATTTATGTCTTTGTCTTCTTACCTACCCAAATAATTCAGCTTAACTACTGACTTGCTCCCAGACTACCTGTTAGCCCTCTTGCACTGTCTAATCCCTCGTTTAGCTGGTGTTAATTTTTGACCCTGTTCCCTGAAGTCTTCATCTAATATTCTCCACATATTTGTCCTGGTCTCTTTGCTCAGCTTACCTTAATTCTTTTCCTTTGTTCATCTTGGTTGTTTGTCATCTTCCACACAAGCTCTCAGTCCCCATCTCCTGCTATACACATGGCAATTCACTGTTCCACCCTCTCACTCACCATACTCCTTCCATTTCTTTCTCCATGTATACAATCGCTAACTCCTAAATTCCACTTTCCTCTACATTGCATTCAAATTAATTTGTTTTCTTCTCTGCACTCTGTCAACAGAAAGGTCCCTGAGAGGCATACATTTTGTGGTGCTTGGCTGTAATCACGGGAAGAATAATGTCTGTGCAGCCCTGAGTATCTCCACAGCAGACTCTTCAGAGTTTTCAGCTAAATTTCTAGCAGATCTTTTCTGAGCACTTACAAAATGGAATTTTTCACATGAAGAACAGCAGGAATATTTCCCTAGCATAAAGCCCCTTCATTTCTGTCAAATTTAATATTTTTACTTCAACAACGGGATGGAGCAAAGCTTTTAAGGTAAAAACCCACAACATTCTCATCATGGGCAACATAACATGCTTTTTGCTAGCCCTGTTCTCATAAAGGCTTACATGATTTTATCTGCAAATCGAGAAACAAACAGGAAAATAATCAGGCTAAGGAAAAGCATCTGGTAAGAAATTTTTCAGTCCAAAACACATTTGGCAAACTTATAAGTAACTGAAAGAGGTGTCTTGAACTGAAAAATTTTGGGGTATTTTCACTACAGATTGTGCTATCAGATCCAATCATGGTATATACAGTTACAAACACTTAGTATTAATTATTTCCATTGGAATAACTTCCAAGGTTCCAAAACTCAAAGAAACTTTAAGATTTGCATTTGTAAAGGTGAAGAATATTCAAACAAAAATGTAGGTATAAAAATGTTCTTCTAAGTACATACTGCCATCATCACAGGATTACTTAAGACTAAGGTACAACTTTCAAATGATCTGCAAAATTATGGTGTATATGGTAGATAGGAAAACTATATTATATATTCTTATATACATAATACTTATATGCATAATAATTATGAGGTATCTGTTATAATTTATACTGGTCTTCACTCATCTAGCTCCAGACAGGTCAAACTTGAGGGTTTTTTTCAGTTCAGGTTCTATACGCAGAAATTAAAAACTGTCATATTGAAAAAGCGAAATCTTGAAGCCTTGACGATCAGAACTGTGAATTTTTGAGCTACTTGGAAATATTCAGTATGACTTTTGGTTTTTAACTTAAGATCCCTAAACAATATAAGCAAAATTTTCAAAGAAGCTTATGACTCCCACATCCAACGTATGTTTTTGGAAAATATCCTGCATGACTCCTTTGATGCCTTTTCCTGTGGTACCTGTGCAGATTTGGCTGGAGGCTCACCAGGAAGAGCTCAATGTTCAGGCTCTGCTGAGTCCAAGAACACCAAGACTTGTACTTTGGATCTGTCCACATTAGGACTTTGCTCTTTTTTTCTTGCTGCTAAAAGACCAAGTGATTCATATCCTCACAGTTAGTGCATCATGAGTTTGGATTGCCAGAGGTTTATAGGAGATGTTTGGTTTTGTCAGGAAGCAGTAGTGCTTGTCAACTGGTTTATCAAAAACTTTCTTCTTTATGACCCTGCTTGCTGGGAATAACTACTTAGCAGATGAACTGCAGTCAACAGCTAGCTTCAGAAGTAAAAAACGGACATCTTTGAACAAGTTACTTCTTTCCCCATCCCCAATGTGCTGTTTGTGGTTCATAGAGGCTTTTAAATGTGGAAGGCAGAGACACCTTAAATTTACCATCTAAGTCTACAGAATCTCTTCAATTAATTGGGGATTTGAGTGACTGGGTGGATGAGTGAGCATGCAAGCTGTTACTGGAGCTGAGGAAATCTCCAGCTGTGCATTCCAACCCAGGTGAACCTCAACTGCTCTCACATGCTACACAGTTGTCTAAAGTCACTGGAAGTTCAGTTCCCTAGGCTGGCAAAAGTAAAGGAACATTTGAGCTGACATGGGACCCCAGAACATTTGGAAGTTGAGAAAAGATATGGCCAAGGAAATTACATTTTTGTTATGTGATTTGCAACTTAATACCCCTGCTGTCAATCTGCCATCCCTACAAACAAAACCAACAAACCCCAAACTTTGCAAACACCTATTAAATACTTTGATTAAGGTTTGAGCAATTCAGTTCCTCTCTCCTGAAATTTGAAAACTATGCTTTAAAACTAAATTTCCTATATTTTTCCAGTTGCCAAGAATGGAATTAATTGCAGGTAAATTTTTAACCACTGCAGTGAATGGTATACCCTGTTAAACTGAATCTGTCCATAGAATTCTTACTTTGCCTAGAGGTCAGTTTTTTAAATATTTCCTTTTAGAAATGTGTAAGCCAGCAATTCACAAAGCTATTGAGTCCAATAAGTAAGATATATATAATATCAGATGTATCTGTACTGTTCACTGCAGTGCATAAAGAGGGCTACGTACAACAGTGATATAATTACTACTGTCACTTTGTGTAGTTACTTTAATTTACATAGCTTACTTTTGGTCATACGTAACAGTGTCTCCTGATTCCAAGCATACAGAAAACACAACTTTTTCTTACTGTTCATAATGTTAGAGGTATTTTCACATCCTGAAGTTCCAAGATCCACTAAACCCGTGAGGTTTTGGCTCCAGAAACATTAGATTGTTTTGAGATGTAAGTAAATTTTCAAAATGGTCTAAGAGGTTTTATAGTCCAGTTCCCATTGGGAATTAATGTCCTTTTAAACTCTAATGTCCTTTTAAACTTCAATATCCTTTTAAACTCCAATATCCTTTTAAACTCCAACATCCTTTTAAACTCCTATCTCATCTTAAACACAAGTATGTTTAACCCACCAGTCACTGAGTGGATTTAGAAGTATGTTTTATCGTCTAATTTTATATTTTCACAGTATCACAGTATTGTAAGGTTGCCCTATTTCAGAAACATATATAATGACCACACTGTTGCAATCTCACAGGAATACATGCAGAATAAGGCAGTTACATCATTTGAGGGATTGAAGCCCTCTTGTCTGTAGTGTTGCCCTCATTTAAAAATATCAGGGTTGCTACCTGACACACCAAACATCTGAAATATTGGTATGATTTCCTGGGATATAGGGGCAATCCGATCATATGTGCTATCTGAAGAAATCATTATTATGCAGATTTGATCTACTGCATAGTCTACTGATCTTCTTGATCTACTGCAAATTTCTGAAGTAGATTTCTTTTTAAATGCGGTTAATGTTGGAATAGAAGCAAGAAAAAATAAGTTTGATGGTTCTTCAAAAACCAGTGCAAGATGACCTTGTAGTCTTGATTAGTTTTCAGAGAATTGGGCTCTATATCATGGAGAGAGCTTAGTTTTTGCTCTTATTGACAGAGTCAGCTGAGATACCTTGGAGTCAATTGGCACTGAAATCTTACAGCCAAGCTCAAGTGACAACTGTAGCCTAAGTTTGCCTCAGGTGGCTACTTTTACATTTGTGTTAAGGCAGAGTGGCTAACAGGTGTGAAATAAAAAAGGTTTTGCCCTTTCTGTGCTATACTTCATAGATTAGATTTATATCTTGTTGACTAAGCAACCAGAGACACCCTCCCATATATTTTAAACTCCACATTAGAGTTAGAAGGAAGCAAATTAACAAGGTTAAAGATGGGTTTCATTCCAATCCCTAATTTTCAGTCATTTGTTACTTAGAGAAATATTTCAGTCTGAAATTTTCCATGCTTAGCTTCTACCAACATTTATTTTACACCTATCAGAATACGAGATAGAAAAAGAGTCTATGTTATGAAAGGAAACCTCTAATATTATAGACAATAAAATTAAGAATTTAAAATAGAAATTGGCATGGAAATATTCATTACTTTTTAGTACATTATGTTCTTACTTTGAGAAAAATTAATTCTAGGTTAACTAAGCTTTAAGGATTCATAAGTTGGCTTTGAGCACCAGTAACAGTAGCTATAACTAAAAAAGGGTATTCCTATTGCACAGTGTCTGTTGGTTTAGGAACAGATATTGCTTGGTAAAACTAGTCCGTGAGTATTGTGAAGTATTAAACATTCACAATTACTATGTTATACTTCTGGCTTTTAGCTTTGAAGAGCACTACAGTTTAAATTATTTGGAATATGCTGTGGCAGCTTGTGAATTTACAAGCTGTGCAAGACAGGAGTGGCAACAATAGTTGTAAATACACATTGGTTTGAATTCCAGCTGAGCACCTACCTTGTCTGTGATGCGCATATGCATGTGCCTGTTTCTATAAGCATGTCTTGACATATTAGCTATTACAGCAGGAGAAGCAGCATGTGCAATAAGTTTATATAATGTTTCCTATCTTATTCAAATCTGCAGCTGCAGATTCCCTGATGTGTGCAGAACTGTGCTCACTACAGCCCTATTCTGATCAGTTGTAGTAACGTCAACAAAACCATACAGAACTGTGGCCTACTCCAGAAATATAAAAATCTTAATATTACTTAATATTTTTTGTATTCAGCTTCTTCTTAGACCATGTCATCTTATTTCAATCTGCTGATACAAATGCCGATCATGATACACAGTGATGGATATCCATCTTCCCTGTGGAATGGCATTGCAGCAGGAAGACAAACTGTTCATGTTTTGGCTCACATGCACGTAAAACAGTATCGCAGAGCCTCATGGATGCCTAATATACACCAAATATTACACAGCTTTCTTTGTTTAAGTCCATTTAGATAGGTGCTTTCTGCCTTCAGAAAATTATACAACAAATACCATTTTATTATAATGTGATCCTGTTGTTATAGATGTGGGTCAGTCTATTTTTATGTGTGCTTATATAACTCAATTATTTGTTCCCAGCTGAAACCTGGCTTACATTGCACAGAGAAGAGCAACTGCACTACTTGCAAAAAGATTAAGCATTTTAATATAAATATATATAAATATAACATATTGTGTATATATAATTATACTATTATGATTTTAGACTCTTCTTTCTCATTCAGATGTATTTAGGTAATATCCTTTCTTTGTTGGATAGATGTTCATACCTACCTCATTTGAGACAGGTGAAGTCAGAAATATTATGAATGGCAAGATATCATCATCATGTAGGTTTTGCTGAAAGTTTCTGGAATGAGAATTAAAATTCAGATATTCACATAGTCTATAATGTTAGTCATGTATCTGAATTCACTTAATTAAAAGCAATAATCTCTAATGCATGTATTTGAATACCACTCTATGGAACATTCTTCACTCCACTGACTTTATAGAAAGCCTTTGCTCCAAACTCAGCACACAAGAGAAGTGCCAGAAGTTAGCTGTTAAGAATAGCCCCTAGGTGAAGTCTCTGCACTAACAGTACCCTTGCACATCATCATCACTGTGATTACTTCTGTGAATAAAGTGAAGAATATGCGTAGTGCTTTCAAGATGATCAAATATTTATGAAATTACTAGTCACATCCATGCTTGCCCAGATGAGTGAGAAGAGGGGAAGACATAATCTCTTTGGAGCTAGAAAAGTCCATCGTTGTCTTTTAGCCAATGATCTCAAAGTTCTTCTGTGTTTTCTTGGATGCTTACAAATTTTGAATGTTCCCTGGGAGCTTGCCAATACCCTCAAATGCTGTAATTGTGCAGCGCAAATCTAAAAGTTCTCCAGTTTTAACTCAATTTTTCCAATTTAAATATTTGGAAGTTAGGTAAAATAGGGTAGACATGCTATAATGATTATAATATATAATGTATAATGTA
>VWPV01008835.1:0-80020 GCA_013389885.1 Geococcyx californianus
AGATTAGATATTCTTCACGATGAAGATGGTGGGTCACTGGAAGTAGTTGCCCGGGGAAGTTGTGTATGCTCTCTCCCTGGAAGTGTTCAAGGCCAGACTGGATGGCTTTGAGCAGCCTGGTCTAGGTGGAGGTGTTCCTGCCCATGGTAGGGCTTGCAATTAGAAGCATGGAACTTTTTTCCAACAAAGCTGCAAAGCCCATAATGTCTGCTCCTTACATTACAATAAGTAGATTCTGAAGACTTAATCCAAGCATTGATTACTCGATCAGAGTAGCCTTGCAGGAAAGCAATCCTAAAAATCACATCTCAGTATCAAAGGAGAGAAACACCAAAAAGGATGAGAAAGTTTTTAGGGAGAACAGAGTGCAACAAGCTCAGTAAAGTTTTGAGAGGAAAGAAAATGACTCAGATTAATTTGAGAACACCAAAATCCAGTGTTTCTTTTAATGGAATGTGTTAAGATTTCAGTGAGTCAAAAAACTAACCAAGGCAAGAAGGAATTAGCTGAAAATTAATTTTATTTTCTTTAAAGACTTAATTTCTTTAAATATCATTATTTTCTTTAATTTCAGCTGAAGATTTTTGAACAGATTTTCATGGCTTAGCTTTCTCAAAAGAGTAAATTTTTTTTTGCTTTAAGCTGCTATTCAATCTACTAAGAAAAAACTTTGCTAGCAGATCATAGGCCAGCCTCAGAATTACAAGCCTTGTGCCAGCAAGATGCTTCGTAGCAGCAAAGTGCATCCAGATTGAAAGAGAAGTATGTAAGCCTCGAGTTATTTCAAGATTAACTCGTGATTAAACTGGGTGTATCATCTCTGCTATTAGCCTTCTGCCTAGGGAAAGCCTGCTAGAATATTAGACTTTTCAACAGAAAACACAGAGTTAAAAATATGGAACAATTTGTACTGAGAGTGCATTAAATACAGATTCTCTCTTATTATTAAGAGATACAGTATGTAGAATAAGAAGCAATACTTATTATAAGCAGCTATAACATAGAGAAAACTAAATTCAAATGCTCAGGGAAATTGGAACTGTTCTTCCTGATGGGAAGCAAAAAACCAAATAAACTTCTCAGTCCTGGAACATGAGAGGTAAACAAACAGTTGTTCATCACAGCAGGTATTTCCACTTGCTCTTGTGCAGCATGCTAGGGCTTTTACGCTAGTTGTCCTGAAAATAAAAAAACCTACCCATATGCTGTTTGAAAGCATGTAAATGCACAAATATTACTGTATTAAGTAAAACAGACTAATTCTGTATAAACACTGTGGCGTGGAAGAGTTAACAGACCTGCTTTTACAAGCATTTCTCCTGCATTGTATTATGATATAAACCCAAAATATTTTCATCTCACCTGTTAACACTCAAAGCAAACATATTTACTGTCTGAGTAAAGCCAGAATGATTACATGAACCACAACATTATATTGATATCTATTGCTATGAACCATTGCAAGCAGAACAAACCGTTCCAGGAAATTTTCTCTGTTTCAATAAAGCACAATAGTTTTCAATTCAACAGTCTTCAACTAAATTAATCAGACAAGTTGCATGGCTTTGCATCGTTTTGCATTGCTTCATATTGCATCAGCCTGATGAAATGCATTGATGCGGAACGTACCAGAACCGTGAAAAAACCCTTCTAGTGTGTCCATCAGACTGAATTCAATGCAAACTTTTCAAAGCAGAGTGGAAGAAAGTGGATACAAATTTTCTGCTGGTTTTTTGAACTAAAAAAAGATCATGGATGGCTGACTGCACAAATTGCTATTCTGGCAAATCAAAACTTTAAAACTATTTGCAATATATATTTAATCAGGCTTTGTAAAGACACTGATTTAAATACGCAAAGAAATGCTCCTGCAAGGTAAAATAATTCTTGTCTGGTGATATTTTCTCTTTGCCTTAAGAAACACATAATATTGATATCTGTTTGAAACATTCTAACATTTTGACATCATCACTGTTCAGAAATTACATTTTCGGTAAGCAATGTCAGCAGAGTATCCAATTTTATTTAGAAAAAGGGGGTTGTGTTAACAATAAGGGGAGGAGATTAGGATGGTCAAAGGGCCTCTTTAATAATGTACAGTGAATGTACCCAGTTATTTATAAAAAAGACCAGAGTGGATATGTAAAGGCAGACAGTATTCCAGTACTAACAAAATCTGTCAGCCATTTTATAACCAGTAAGGAAAGTTTCTTAGCTCCATTTCATGTGCGTTTTGTTTGTATTTCCTGTCTGGAAAGGAGAAGAGTCGGTATTTATAAGCCATGGATGTTGCATACTGAATTCCACTTAATTCTGTATTCTTAAAATACAAATTACACACTTGTATTGCATCTAAAACCTCAATCATTTGTGTGCCTGAATCATCTGCTGAGGATCTGGGTATGTCTCTGCCAGAGTAGCTAGTGACAATGAAGAAGAAAGTCTCTTTTTCCATGTTAGCTGTATTTATTATCTGCTGAATTAATGGAGGTCTTTAGCTCCTTGTTTATTTAATTAGTCTAAAACATACAGTAGGTTGCCCTTGATATGTGACAAAAATTAATTTAATAAACATAAGCCACTAATTACAGAAATTGATGAAAGAGGGAGTGCAAACTTATTTGCTCAATAAACATTTTGTAATGAAAATTCATCATTAGTCATATTATAAAATGTAGAAAATTAGTATTGTGTTCACTACATTCAATGTTCATTCCGCAGTGAGGGTACTTTGTTACTATGTAGTAACTTAAAAAAAATAATTAAAGGAATAATTGTTAGCAAAGACAATATTGCATTGAGAGAGTTCTACAATGTTGCTAAAAGTTGTATACAAGCTATGGTAGCTGAAAAAAAACCATGCTAGTTTACATTAATACAACAGCTTTAATTAAAAGACATCTGAATTACACCTGTACAGAAATTTTTTATTCATGGATAAAATAATAGCATGATCACAGCCCTAGAGAGTAAGCGCACATAAACACAAGGCAATTTGGTTAACTATTCTCAGAACCAATTTAATCAATGACATTGTACTGAAGATACATCTTTCAAAAAGGTTTCAGAGAATCAGACCATCATACTCTTAGCAACTGCAGTACCACTGCAAATTGACCTAAAAATGCATACAAAGCAGAAGCAACAACATTTACATTTGCAAAGCTGTTCTGTTAAGTAGCTGTAAGCAAGGCCTTGCTTACTATAATAAGGAAGAAAGAATGAGCAAAAAGTGATCCGTTTTCCTCTTGCTCATGAAAACAACATGTACTACAGACAGCTTTGTAAATGAATATCTGCACCAGGATTCTTCCACTAGTATTCTGCATACACAGTGGCACTTAGGTATGTGGTTTAGTGGTGGACTTGGCAGAGTTCAGTTTATGGTTGGACTTGATGGTCTTAAAAGGTCTTTTCCAATCTAAATGATTCCGTGATTCTGTAAATTGCCATCATTTATGGCAGCGAAATCAGGGAAAATAATATTCCATAGATTGTTTTTCTATCAATTAACGCATCATAGGAATGCACAACTGCGAAAGGAAAACAAGATGCAGAGTGAGGAAAAATATAAAGTTGTTGAAGTTTTAAGAATTAACAGCATTCCCAGGATTGGGAATTACTGGTCTCAGAGTAAGCCTCAAAGGCCTCTGGATAAAATTTGATCAAATCTTGAATTCATGAAAGGGACCCTGCAGTATTTGGAAAGCTAGATACAAGAGCGAAACATTCATTTCATTAAAAACAAAACAACAAAACCCCCACCTTCAGAGGTGGGGGTAACTGTGAAATCTGTTTTGTTTCTTGGTATTGCTGATTTAGATCCCAGAGAATTAAGAACAATCATGGAAGACTCAGGAAGGGGAGTATCATGCAATTGTTTCTCTGTGTGCAACAAACCACAAACCCTAAAAGCAAAGAAGCAGCAGGGAATAAATAAAGATATATTTAACTTCCATATCATCTTCTTTACACCTATATACTTTTAAGGAAACCTGACTACAGACTAGGCTTAAACAAAGCATGCACGCACTTCTGTCCCCTTTCCATCTATAGAAGTTCTACACAAAGGCTAAGCCACAGTTTTTCTATTCAGGCATATCTGTGCATAAAGTAAATCACCTAGCTGTGTTGGTAGGGTATATACTAGCTTTAATGCAGCCTTGGACCACATAAAACAGAGCCTTCATCCTCAAAGAGAAACAACTGCTCTAGGCTAAAGCTGCAGTCTAACTCTTAAATGTTCTTCAGTACCAACTGCACTGAAGGAGCTTCATGGTAATGTCACAGGAACATTGTATACACCAAATAGATTTCTGGAAACCCAATTACATTCTACAAAATAATAGTTTTCCAAAATAGGCAGAGAGAAAGATTAAGGCATTTTGAAAGCAACAGTCCTTCTAGTACAATTGTCCCTGATCTGTGTGGACACACTTCCTAAAACCGCTGCCTACTGTAAAGAGACCTGCGTGTATCAGCCTGCAGGCAGCTCCCAAGGGGAATAAACACCCTAGAGGTAGGCCTGTGTGCCTTCATTACTATAGAAGTCTAGAAGAAGCTGAGAACTAGTTTCAGTTTTTATCTTATCTTTCAATTTAAGTATTTTCATTTCACTAAATCATTCTTCTTAGTAGGACTGTAAAGTTTACTATTGTTGTTCATTTCCATACTCAGATGTTGTTCAAGAATAAGGATTCTTTGGGCCCAATAAAGTAGTAGGCAAAGGCCAAATGTAGTTTTTCCTTCAGTTTACTGAAGCAGAAAAAGGTCCTGATTTCCCAGTTTTGTCTTTTATGTAAATGGAAAAAAAAAAAAAAAAAAAAAAAAGGGAAAAATCAAAGAAAATCTTAATACTGACTTTAAGGACCAATTCTTCCACAGGCTGTTACACTTCTATACTTACACTGATTTCATTTGCACAATAATCTTAAAATAACTGGACATAATTTTGAGTTGAATAGGAAGAAATTCAAAGAACAGCTATGAAAGCTTGATCTGGGTAATTTCTTAAACAGCTTGCTCTTTCAGAAATACAACACAACTAGAGCTTCTGATTCTTCATATGATGACTTCATACTTCATTTTTTGACAACAGAACAAATGCTTGTTGAAGTTATAAGTAGTTTCATGCACACGACAGAAAAATGTTCTACCAATTTTATGTGACTGTGCAGTGTTGCTGGTTTTATAGTGCTTTAATCATTAAAACACTGAATGCATGGTTTAAGTAGAGGAAAACCTATACAATGATGCATTGAAACATGTACCACTACAACCAAAACACCTTATACCCTGAAGAGTGTGTACGCCAATTTATGCAGTCAAATCCAGGCTACAAGTCTCCTTGGCTAAGTTGGAGGAGCTATGAATGCTACAAAAATGACAGCTATATAAAAGTAGATTACTGCTATTTGTGCATATTTTGCATTAAACTTGAAATGCTCAGACATTCAGTACAGAATTACTTTCTCATGTATGGATAGCGTAAGATTTACTTTCTTCCAGCCTATCAAGAAACAAACGAGATAAGAAAGGACAGTTGATAAAGTGCTGTAGATGAATATACTTACCTCACAGCTCATAAGCTAATCATATCCTAAGCTAAGCATATATATTTAATTTTAAACTAGCTGAGGATATTCCAGATTTGAGTAGACAAAGGTGTGGGAGACAGATCTCCTAGACGCAACATTTTAGCATACTGAATTATCATTTCTAAGGGACAATATTTAATGGGAATTCCATTATCTTCCTCTTCACGTGAGCTTCTGAAACTCCAGGTACCCTCAAAATTACTTAAAAGTATTGTATTTCCTGACAAATAGTTTTATTTTTTTCCAAAAAAACACCCCAGTACAGATGGATCTTGGCTGCACAATTTCCTTTGACATTAATGGGAGTAATTTGCCTAAAAACCCTATTCTTTTTTTTAAAAAAATTTCAGAGATGGTTTTAAAGTGTAATTACCCAAAGTATAATTTTCTAAAAACCACACAATGTGCATTGCATTTTATTATTCAGCCTGTCTGAGGCTCATTCATATCTTATCTTTCCTCTTTGCAAATTTTTGTCTAGATAAAAGAAAATCTGCAGGACGAATAACAATTAGAGAGTGCAGACACAAGAGCAACAACATCAATTACCTTCTTACAATCCAGGAATGCAAGTACTATTTAGTCTGCATCAGGACATGATTATGGGCAAAACTGCAATATCTAACAGTATTAATTAAAACCAATATTCTGAGAAATTTCTAGGAATATAATATTTTGTTTCCACCATTCATGTTATAAAGGCAGATAAGATAGTGTTGCAAAGAAAAAGAGAATTTCATGATATGAATATTAATCAGTTGCACTTACCCTTTTGTAAAATATTCAACTATATATTTGAGGAATACATTCATTTTAAGCAGAGATTTGATGAAAGGTTATATTGTATTACCCGCCGTGTGACATTTAGAAAATGGGTAAGTAAAATTAAGATTTTTTTCTATTGAATATTAGACAATTCAATATTAGCTCAGTATTTGATGGTGAATTTCAAAAACCTTTTCAAAAAGAATCAGAAAATAATTCATGAAAGCTAAATACCCTACAGATATAAAACCCCACAACACACGTTACAGTTCCCCTGCTGCAAAGCAGGCAATGTATTGCAAAGCTTTTAGTTATTTTCGCTTGAAATTTGTGACAGAAGAATGTAGCTTTTTTAAAAAAAGCGTGCAGAGACCTGAAATAACAATTCAGTACACATCTGAGACTCTAGTCTAATTGATAATAGTGTGTTCTATAATTATAGTTACTTCTTTGTATAATTTTTTTTTTAAATCTATTTTTCTTCCCTGCCTGAACTGATACTAGTACAAATAGCTAAAATAGGGCTTGATTTTAATAATAAACTGTGAATATTATCTTGCAAAAATTTTCTTGTACCAAACTGAAGACTTTCATTGCATTCTATCTAATGATGGAGTAGATATCAGGAAGCAGTCATTGGAAGGAGAAGACAGATGTATCTAGAAGACAAATAATAAACACTGTTCTTTGCTCACTATTAACACTACAACTTCAAGGGAAAATGTTTTAAAATATTAAGATATAGAAAGCATTTAAAGACAGTTACTTGTCTGAAAGACATGTTTTACTTGTGCCCCATTTAAAGGGCTAATGAAGAAATAAAGAAAAAATGAGACACCTTTATATGGAAAACTAGAGGGCCTAATGCAATGTTTTCTCAGAACTTTAAAAAATAAAAAAACCCACAAACTATGACAGAATCGCTAGGTTGGAAGAGACCATTGAGATCGAGTCCAACCATGCCTGTCTCCCTACTAAACCATGTCCCTAAGAAACTCATCTTTTAAACACCTCCAGGGATGGTGACTCAGCCACCTCCCAGGGCAGCTGTTCCAATCCCCGACCACTCTTTCAGGGAAGAAATTCTTCCTAATACCCAGTCCAAACTTCCCCTGGCATAACTTGCGGCCATACCCTNGTCAACCAACACCCCCAGGTCCTTCTCTGCCAGGCAGCTCTCCAGCCATTCTTCCCCAAGGCCGTAACGCTGCATGGGGTTGTTGTGACCCAAATGGAGGACTCTGCACTTGGCCTTGTTGAACCTCATCCCGCTGGTCTCAGCCCATCGATCCAGCCTGTCCAGGCTGAACACACTTAAACATTTTCAAGGACACAGAAGGTTAAAGCCTTAGGAAAAATTTCTTCACTGAAGGAGTGGTCAGGGATTGGAACAGCTGCCCAGGGAGGTGGTGGAGTCGCCATTCCTGGACATGTTTAAAAGACAAGTAGATGAGTTTCTAAGGGACGTGGTTCAGTAAGGGGACAGGCACTGTTAGCCTCAATCTCAGAGGTCATTTCCAACCAGATGCTTCTATGATTCTATATTAATCCATAATAATCAAAATATACTTAATTAAAACATCTTTTTATTACGCTGTTAGTCTTTTCATTTTCTTTGTGTGCCAGGCCTGAGCAGAGCTACCAGAACTCTTGACATTTTCCATGGCATCTGAAAGAATAGCCCCATTATTTGAAAGCCAAATAAAAATCAGAGTTTTGCAGGGGCGTTTTTTTTTTGGAGGTTGTTTTGTTTGACTTGGTTGGGGTATTTTTTTATTAGTTGTTGTTGCTGCTGCTGTTTGGGGGGTTTTATTTATTTATTTATGGCAATTAACCTGAAACTGAAAGACAACACATTCCCATATAGTTGAAGGGATTTCAGTATACTTGTGGATGTACTTGTTTCCTGTGGTAAGATTTACTATGGGATCAGAAACAAATACAATGCCCTGAGTTAAGACCTGTTATCCTTCTCTATACATATTTTCCTGATTAAAATCTCCTAATTTCAAAGGTCATGGTAGTTTCAGATACTCATCTTAGTTTTCTTTAAACTGAGACAGGTACATAATTCCTTTCATTTAAAAACAGAATTTAAATAGCTAATTAGAATCAGAAAGGTGAAAAATGAACCATAAACTAAGCAGATCATTATTTAGTTAAAAAAATAGATTGAGATACATCACAGTCTGTCTGCATACCAATAAAGCTGTTACACACAATGTTAATTGTTTAATAATATATATACATTGATTTTTGCATATTATTTTTCACATTATAAGCACCAGCTATGCTACAAGACATGATTTTCATTTTAACAAACCCAGATTATAAAAGTCTGCACCTTTCAGGTAATGAAAATAGGTACTAAAGCCTTGCGAAAAATGACTGGAAGAAATAGTGAAAAGTAATAATAAAAACTTTTGACTGACAGAGAAAAACCCCAAAGAGATAAATCATACAGAGAGTACTCTTGAGGAGTTAAAGAATAGAAGACAACAAGGAGGGCATGGAGAAGAACCAGATCTCAAACTTTTGTAGCAGCAGGTACTTCAAGTGTTTGGCCTCTTTCATGATCTTAGAAATCCAACTGCAGAAATTTGAGTGGGAACAAGGGACCAAAGTTATGTTACTATTGTGATTGCAATTTGTGATGATGATTTGCCACTGTAATAGGATATGAAAAAATATACTCATCGAGAATGTGAAATGAGAGCCAATACAGACTGTTTGCATCAACTCCCAAACACTAGAAAGGCGCAAAAGCTGTTGTCTTGTCTACTCAGAGGCGAACTGGAAATCCTATTCATAAAAAGCAATGCGAGAAGGCCAAGCTGAGTACTGTAGACAATAATTGCACTACCTCCATAAAGCACTACTTTGTAGGCTGACATATGAAATTAAAAAGAAAATGTTCATCAAAAGCTAGATAGTACCTGTGGATCTCATCAGTCCTTAAAAAAAGTGAGTGCCATTAACCTTTTTCACAGTGTTTATTTTCTATTACAGGAACACAAAAGACAGCCTAAGCAAGAGGTTCAGTGCAATGGTGAAGATGCACCTTTTTCTCCCTCACTAGCCCCATGCATTTCTTGAATAAAAGTTTATAGCCAGATGTTGCTAATCAGTTATCAATGGAAGTACCAGTAGGCAGCTCGAAAGCAAAACTCAATACTTACTTTAATTCTAAACTTTAACTTTCCCCTTCACAATGAATTACTACTTGGAAAAAGGACTACTGAAGACATCTCACAAGAGAGATTTTATAGTTAACTTTCCTAAGACATTTTCAAAAAATGCTTTGAGTGTGTAGTGAGAGATAGTAAAAATAGCATGTTTAATTGATATCAGCTTATTAATATACAATGATTGTGATGGGACTTTAAAAAATAAGCCATGCCTTTTGAATGCTGTTGCCCACAGGAAAAAGCAGATTAAAATGCAGAACATACTTTGTTCTCCCTGAGAAAAAGCAAAATAAAATAAGAAAGTTTCATAAGACTCCTCGACTATAGTTAGACAAATGATAAAGCGGGAGGGGGAAAGATAAGGCAAGCCTTGTTACTTAAATGAAATCCTGGAATTTGCATAGGGCATAGATACTGTGTTCAGGGAGCTTCAGAAGGAAGAAAATACTCTTGCTACCTTAGAGCTGAAAGTAGTATTGACATGCTTAGGAAAAGCTCTGTTCTTAGTCCTCAGAATTCACTACTCCATTTTACTGCCATTGATTTTTTTTTACCTCCTCTCTCTAGTACAGAAGACTTTAGAGGATCAAATTTTATGACTTCTCAGATCCTGCAGGCAAACAGACTTTTGAGATAAACACTGAGAATTATAAACCTCTGGTTGTTTGGAGACCAGACCACACAAGGAAAGCTCAGATTGTTTTTGAACCCTGAAGTACAACTTTGTGTGCATTAGTTTCTTGGCTGTAATACCCTAAATGAACATAAAATGGTTGAACATAGCCTGTCTGTATTTTAGAGGTGTTTCATTTTAACTACAAAATATGCTGTTAGTTGAGGGAAAATATTTTACAACCTTTGGGCAAAAACTGACCTGCAGAAAACACATTCTATGCTTTGTGCTTATACATTCAAATTTGTCTTTAAAAGATGGGGAGAACATGCTTATGACATTGTAGGTTCTCTTCATTTTATTCAGACAAATTTGTTATTGCCTAAACTAGACCTAATTCTCATCTAACCTAAACACTTCTAAACTTACCTAATCCCGATACCTAAATAAATGAGAATCAAGAGTTTAACTACCTAACTTAATAGCAATAGGAAGAAGGGAGGGAGAGAAAAAAAGAAGAAGTTTTTGACAGGAAGTTAAAGGAAATATTTTAGTCTGGAAAAGTAACACAGACAACAGTGACGGTTACATATCTGAGTCAGAGCTCATTAGCCTTTTGGTAAAACAAGACAAAATAAGAGCAAGGCTGGTAACAGTTTGAATCAATACGGTAAAACCATTTGTTAGAAAAAGTCCATGAAAACTGTTTAAAACAACGCATGTCCCCTTTCCTCTGTATCCCTCTGCTCAGTTACAAAAAGAGCACTTTCCTGGTTAAAGCTCCTGCCCAGGCTCCAGTCGAAGATGAATCCCAGACCAAATATCAAACTTGCGCAACTCTTCCCTCTCTTTCCTATACCCAGATTCCTCCTGTCTGATCTGCTCTCCTGAGCTAGTGCCTGCTCTTAGTTAGGCTTTACAGCCCTAAATATAATTAATAGAATGGTCTTAACTCCATAAGATCAGAATTGGGCCTAAGGTATCCATGTGACAATGACTAAATCAGCAATCCTCACCGATTGTCCCGCGAGTATAAAAACCCAACTTTCTAGCCATAATGATATCGTTCACAATGAAGCACTGTTGTTAATATTATTGTCTGCTAAACCATGTGAATCATCTGGCTTGCAGACGAGGGCTGTGCGTGCCTGTGTTAGATAAGCAGACTTGGCATGCTCCAAAATACACATATGAATGCACAGACTATATTAGATATTTCTTAGTCTTAGAAACCAACAGTCAGCGTTCTGTTGGCTGCTGCCTTCTTGTTTATTACTGGAAATCTGAGAGTATACACTTTTTCACTGAAGACATTGCATAAGCATTGCTCTCTGTCACAGCCATACAACTTACAAGAACACTCATTAGGACGCTAGAAATATTTCCTAATGATTTCAGGTGCAAACCTAGATATTAATAAATTGCTTACAATACTTCAGCAGCGATACAAGAAAATTCTCAAATGAAAAGTTCTTACAAACTTTTACAGGGTTTTGAAAAATGAAGAACCAAGGATTAACTGACATAAGAAACTCACTTGCTATTCAGACATAGCCTAATGTTTTTCAGCATAACCACGAACACTATGGCTACTGGAAGCACAATTTTCAGGAGTGCTTTGTGTTATAGTTTCAAAATCTTCCAGGGAATTTTTCTCTCCCTTGCCCTCATAAGGGGTTTGGGGAGCCAGGACAGGTGGCAAGGGGATGGGTTTGAATGCTCCGAGTTCCAGTTTGATGGCAGGGGGAAGGAAGCGGAGAGGGGAGTGAGAGGTTTCTTCCATGATAATAAATATGTTTATAACTATAATTGGGGCTAAAATTGTAATTTATATGTGAACTGCTGCAAGTTATTAAACCTATATTTATAATTTGTACAGATTTTCTGTTAGAAAATTGCTAGAAAAATAATACTTCAAAGTTAGCCGCTCATTGTATGCATTGGCTATGAAAATTTCCACTATAATATCAGAGCAGCTCCAACTAACATAGAATTAAACAGAAAACCATTCAAAGTGAAAACTTTTCATTAATACACTATACGATGCAGCAAAAAAAATCTACAAAAGAACTTCTAATTCCTAAAGTTCAAGTTAAACACACAAAAATACACTCTATATGGTAGGAAATTGCTGCATATTTAAAAGATATAAAGAGCAAAGTTGGGAAATCACCAATATCCACAGCACTAGATGTAACTTTTCATTACTGTCAAAACACAGCAACTTCACGCGCCATCAGACTGCCCTGACATTAGCCAAGGAAACCCTGCAGTCCAGAATAAGAAGTACTTATCTATATACTTAAAGCATATTTTCACTATAATTTTCTGCAGTTTTAACAAGAAAAAAAAAATCACATTGGAGATTGAAAATTAGTAGTTTCAATTGCTAGTAAAAATGCTGGTTTCTTAAAGGTGGTACAATCATCTTCTAAGGAAAAACTTGATGCAGGCTCTCACACATTGCAGCATAGAAAATGTCTATCAATAATACCAATTCTCCTAGTTATTTCCACCACTGAAGAAGGATATGAGTTCCATGCAATTGTGCCATAAGAATTAAATCAGCTATACATTCTATTCTGTCTAAAGAAGCATGACATTGCCATATAATTGTTAAAGTACCTGTCCTCATCTTTAGTCTATTATAAACAATCTAAAAAAGCCCAACAAATCTATATTCTGTTCAGATATGTTCACATGAACATATATGTATGTTCACAGTCCTTTTCAGAACTCAACACAGGTATACCGAGAAACCCGAAAACTCATGAAGGCAACCCTTAACAAAGATCCTCTAATATCTGAACTGGAGCTTTATTTAAAAGCTCCCTAAACAGCCAGGTGACTTATCTGGCAAAAGGTGCTGGGACTCCCTTGTGATCTACCTGCGTGGCTTCCTTTCCTCTGCAAACCCAGATGTGAGGAACCACATAGCTCTTAATCACATCCCAACATAAAGTTACCAAACCACCAAAATAAATATCACCTGGGCCCAGAAATTAGTAAAAAGACACAGGCTAAATAACCTTGTATAAAAACTGTGGGGTGAAAATGTGAATAAATGATATATAAAATGTAAATAAAAGCTGATACATATTATTAGTGCTCTGATACAGATTGAACAGTTCAACTGTCTCAATGAAGTTACGCAAGTTGAATTTGTTGCAGGTAAATGATAAATTTAATTCAAGAGAGGTGGCTGCATTAAATATTGAAGACACAGAGGGCTTTTAGAAGTTGGGAGGAAGGGACAGTACAAAGCTAGGTGATATCAGTGTAAAATGATTTCAAATGGTTTTCAAAAAATGATCAATCGAATTCACGCTACAAACATTTGTTCTTAAAACATAAAGTACTTTTCGGTTTAGCTCATCAGACATTTTACTATCAATGTAACAAAGCAGTGAGTTAGGGGATATTGTCTTTTTTCACTATCATCACATTTATATTTTTTAATATCTATTAAAAACTTAAAAAAACCTAGAGGCTGTCCTGGACCATGTCCAGTTGGCTTTTGTAAGCATCCATGGAGGGAGAATCCACAATCTCCCTGGGTAACCTGTTCCAGTGCTCACTCACCCTCACAGTAGAAAAGTATCTTTATGCATAAAGCTCTACTCTATTTTTAAAGCTTTTTTCTTATGCATGTTTTCCCTTATGTGTTTAGGCTATCATGCAATCAGACTAAATGCCTGCTTTTAATTTCTGTGCTTGAAAAGCTGAATTTTTTCACAATCCCCTTTAAAACAGCCAAAGCTTTACATATGAATGCCTGTTCTCACCATGAACACAATTATATTTTGCCAAGAGGATTGTTTTTCCCTGCAGTCTGACATTCGGAGTTGCTTTGGACTGTTTAAGTCAGATAAATTCACCTTTATTAGAGAAAGAAAGATTACTTTTTTTTATTAAAATATTGCACTCAAACTTGCATACATATTGCTTGATCAAAGCAAATATGACTGCTGATATTCATTATTATCTTCTGGTTTTAGTAAGTATTCTAATCACATAACTTTAGGTAAGCACTTGATATATTAGGTGTTTGATCGAAGCAGAAGTCTACTTTACCATATTATTTACATGTTTAGAATATGTGTATCTGAGTCAGAACTCGTTTTAAAAACTGACTTTGGAAAGGGTTTGTGTTCCTATTATTTTTATACTAATATGTATCCATAACACCAAAAGCTGAACTATACTAAACCGTTTTTTTTTTTCTAGATATCCTGCCTAGGAAGAAGAACCACCATATTTTCTTTGCTTTTCAGGATAAAAAATTATATTATGTGTTCATTATTATTTTTCTTATTAATTTTTCTAGCATTCATTTTCTTTGATTTTAAGCTTTATAGTCCTTTAAAAGTACAAAGTCTATTTGCAGAATATGCCATTTGCTTTTGTTTCGTACATATGCATATTTTTACATGTGTTTTCAAAAATACATAAGGAATGACTAACAGAGGAAAAGTCTCTCTACCTGTCGTGTGTATATATGTGTATGTGGTCACAGGAACAGCAACATACTATTAGTTCTACATAGAATCTAATAATGTCAGAAAGCATCTAAAACTCAGAAATTGGGTTCCCTTATACCTTATGTCCTGCCCTTGATTCTGCTAACTTTCTTTGTGGGTTTATTTTGATGGTTTGTGGTTTTTTTGTATGTGTGATTTCTCTTTCTTACAGTTCATTCCATGTTTCAATTACTGGTCTCTCTCATTCCTTCTAGATTTCAAAATACTTTCCTTGTGCTAGTTTGTTTTGTTTTGTTTAAAGCTGGCAAATGGAAGCAAACCGATGAGATAAAGTTTCTGACTTTGAAAATACTCAATGTGAACACCTGTGCGCTTATGAAGTTACTTATTACTTGACTGGGGCTTTATGCATTCTTTGTTCTGATTGCAGAATATTTCCCAACAGATGCAAAATTTCATAATGAAATTTGAATTTTAATACTTAATTTTTCTCTGTCAGAAACTTTCTATATAACATACATAGTATATAATAATCAACTAACGGACACATATTTCAGGTTTTTAAACAGAATTCACTCCTCCTCCTCATATACTGACACAGAATCACATTATATCAGATCGAGTTTTGCAAACAGAGGATGAAGAGGAAACAGCTTTCACATTTTATAAAACGTACTGAGAAATTAAACTACCCAGATCTTGAAACGTTTCTGTCTATAATTCAGACTTTATAACTCAAGAAGCCGGATTCAGAAGAAAGGGGCAAAGAAGTGCTTGATCATCTTTGTCGGCCTGACCGTGGCTGTTAGGGCTCCTCTGATGTGCTCCCATGACTACCATGCCAAGAAGAAACTAAGTTCTTGATCACATCTATGCTAGCTCACAGATATACTGCAGGCCTGTTCCTTGTTTTACACATCCACCACATCAGTTTCGCTTCTAGCTATCAGAAGAGCAGGATTCGTTAGCAGAAAACTATTTTGGGAGACCTGGATTCACGACAAATATGTGCCACGTAGATAAATCTTGAATGGCATATAGTGCTTGAAGCTGGGAACCCAGATCTCAGGAAACATCTGCACTACACCATGGTTCAAAAATCCTAAATTCTGCGAGCACTGTGAACATTCTGCCTCGTGCATACAAGTTTATGTTGATCTGTTAACTTCAACATCACACTGCTTTGATGGGCTTTTCCCCTGGTTGCTGTTCTGTCTGAAATACAGTGAGTACTGGGACGAGTCGCTGCCTTAAGCGGATTCTGACTGTTGCTTTAAGACAAAATCTTTCCTAACTATCTCTCTGACTTTCTGCTAATATGAAACTAGAAAATATTTTAAACTTTGAAAGGTTTCTAGGCTTTTGAATCAAAACAACTCCTTTTTACTATATTTTTGCAGGTGCTGTTACTCAAAAAGTTAATTTCTGAACATTATTCCAATAAACACAAATAAGACCATGTTGGCATGTAATTTATTCCTTGATCACAGAAGAAAAGCCAGAAATGCTAAAGAATATTCTGTACCTTGTGACGTAATCTTACTAAAGGCTGATAGGGCCTAAAGTCGTATCCTTCCTTGGCTGGCCACCCGTCTGCTCCCAGCAAAATGCATCCAAGAAGTAAAACAGCTGACCACCACATGAACATCTTTACAGGTCTGTTCCTGTCAAAGTAAAACGTAAAAGTTTAGTGACTGTAATATTACTTCGGCACAAGTCATATAATAAAAGCCTACAACATTGATATTCTATTACTGTGGACCTGAATAAATATAATAGAAATAGGGACATCTGGCACAACAGAAAAAAGAAATAGAAAAAAAAGAGTAGTAGTATTTGGGATCACAATACCAATTCAGTTATGCCAAACTGAACATTTTCTTATCACTATTCAATATTCATAACAAGAGGTTCACTGAGGAAACAACCAGGAAAAGCCCCAGAAAAGATGGGACATAACAGAAAAGAAGTGGTGGAAAACTCAAAACTTTTACTCAAATGAAGGAAAAACTATGATTATCAACAACTTTTAAATACAATCTCCTGTGATGCACTATTCACAACCTAAAAGATACACGTGTAAAATATCTAGCACATGTTTATTATGACTTTTATCTTGTCAGCACTGAAACCTAAAATGTAAGCAAAACACTATTTTCTGCCAAAATTCTGGAGGAATTTTTAAATTACATTACTTAAATAATGTATAGTCTATAAGCTTTATGGAATCTGTCAGCATAATATTTCCAGTCTATTAAGTAAACTAATTTTTTTCCCTGGAATTTCCTGCAATGAAATGCAAAATTCAGGGTAGATTATTTGAAAAAAACTTGTCTTTGGTTTGGGTTTTTGGTTGTTTCTGTTTCAGAATCCCACAAGTCATGTTGCAGATGATCTGAAATAGCAATGAACTACTATGGTTAATGCTCCAGTATTCTATAACTTATTACAAACAAATCAAAAAAAAAGCAAATGAGATTTTTTTAGAACCATTATGTCACAGGACACTTCAGGAAACCACTTAAATATTTTTCTATTAGAACTAATGAAAGATAATGAATGTCTTCAGAAATAGCTGATACACTGAAAACCAAAAGAAATAAAGTTTAAATCCAATTTTTCTTATGCAAAGCCTAAAACTGCAAACCGCTTACACATATTTCACCTTCATAAACTGAAATGTTACATAAGGAAATGAGGAAAAGGAAACACGAGGCTACTTTTACTAGTTCATGCAACCTTTTGTTTCATGGAAAGAAATTAGCAGAAAGATATTAAATTATTTGCAATTTTAATATTAAACCAGAATGTTTAAATTAACCATTTCAGACTTTATATTTTAAAGGTACATTTTAACAGTCAATACCAATATCCATCTGGTAGAATGCAAATAATAAGGTATGCATAGAATTATGCAGCTATGGATCCTGTCTTCAACACTTCATCTGCACTCTGTCCATTAGTTTTTCATCCTGCAGTGATTGTAACAGCCCAGTTCTTACTGATTGCAATGTTCTGATATATTTTAAATTGGGTTATCAAAAAATTACTTTCTATTTGAATGAAAATGTTTGATTTTTCCAAAAAAAAAGTGGATTGGTTTGATGACCTAGACCTACATTATCCTGCTACCATTAAGATGTGACCCATTAGAACCAAAATTAGGGTATGAAACACTACTCTTAAGACAGGGAGATATACAATGATCTGGAAGAATGAATAAAACTGTTTCTAATATTAAAGGTTTTGAGAAACTTATATGCCAAAAACTAGGAGAAAATCATTACGGCAAAATGCTGAAGAAATCACAAAGAATTTGTGTCAGAGTTACTCATGACTGGACAAAGATCTTACAACTTCATAAAGGTAAGATCAGAACCACGGAAGGACTATAATAATCATATTCTCAGAATTTATAGATACATATGGCTTAAGAGTTTCCTTATACTGTTCCTAATGGACCTACAAATGTGCATTTTGTAAGAGGTTTCAGTATGTGTAAGAAATATTAGATATTTATTACTGATAGTCAGCATCTGTGTTGAAACTATCATGCTAAACAGACAACACAGCACTGATCCTCATTCTGTATTATTTAGTCCCGTAATGTGGACAAAGATGAAGAACTTCTATGCAGGCTGACTTATGCATGAGTGTTTATCGTATTTTTTCTTTCTACCTTGCTTCTAATGGACTTACCCTGATAATGTAGAAATCTCTGGTAAGAATAAAGATATACATGAATAAGTATAAAATGTCATAAGCGTGCCCTAAGAACCTAAGATCCCAGTAATGGGATCCTGCATAAGTCTACTGCCCTTCTTTGAGGACAAATCTAACAGACTTGATAAAACCACTTAACAGTTGCTGTCTGTTTCATTTTCATTCCAGCCAATTTTTACCAGCCTGCCTAGCTTTCATACTTTTAACTCAAACTCAAGCTTGAGATTAATATTCTAACCCTTTGTTCCACTAAAACGAACCTCATTCTGGGTATCCCTATTAGGAAAATTTAAGATTTCTTCTCGTTTATCATCACTTATTTCAACAGTTCCCACTTTAAGTGGGTTTTTTTGGTACACCAATTTTTCTAATAGAGGCATCTCTCCTAGGAGATCTCTTGCAGAATATATTAAACAGTGAATGACTTGAAACAAAAGAGAACAAGCTCTATTATATAGAGGTATTTTACATTAATAACTTAAAGCTTGTTCTTTTACACCTGTTCAGTAATTGGATATTAAAGTGATGACAAAGTTACACAAGTGAAAAAGTTTTCTTGGGTGCCCCTCATACTTCCACAAAAACAGAATTGCTAATTGCGTTCTGGTGGAGCTTACTATGGTGTTATTACAACAAATCTAACTCACTGACTTGAAACACTGGAAGGGATCATTTTAGAACTCTAAGAATTCAGGTATGTTGTGGAATGGCATTTTCCTTCACTGCCTGTGTGTTAGTTCTCAGCTTTCATGTTACTGGAACCATAAGTCCATTGGAAGAAAAGAAAGAAAAAAAAAAAAAAAAGAGAAAAAAATCAAAATCAGAATGTTGACTTTTAATTAAAAGAAAACCAACCCTTTACTTGTGTTTGTTGAAAAAAATAGTTCATTGTTGATTTTCAAGGTCAGAATCAGATCCGTTTAGAAGTTATGCATGTTAAAACTAGCTATGTACAGCTGAAACTTTTTTCCTCTTTAAGAACTTGTGGAATATCTCCATACAATGAAAATCAGGTTGAAGAATAGTCATTTCACAGAAGTTGGTAAGGGCAGCCACATTTCACCACCCTCCATATAAACTGCATATATTTTAGCCTCATGTTGTGCAAAAGAACAGAGTTCTTACAGTTTTGAAAATTGGTTGACCTGGAAAAGCTTCTCCTTTGTACTTGTCCAAAAGAAATGCTCAGTTTCTGACTTGAATACTTAAAATGTAAATTAAAGAAGTCAGCTTTTTGGAGAGATGCCACCTAGAATGGTGTGTGCAGTTATTAGTAGCCATTTCAAAAACACAAAATCCATTTTTTTGAATTATTATACAAATTTTCTATTGGGTTTATTGCAAAAGTGGGTATTTATTTAAACACTATTACCAAACCCACAATTCTCTATGTTATTATTCTTTATTTAAACAAACCGGTACTTAAAAGATTTACTCTTAAAGAGATGAACTAAAGAGAAGGAATAAAAATTATTTTTCAAAGCTTCATTTCAGCTCCATATTTTGTTGCTGTATTTAGGCAAAGAAAAAGAAATAAAGGTATCAACTCTATATATTCATGACACCTAAAATAATTTGGTTCTTATTTCTGTTTGGAGGTACAACAGAAATGGTAAGTAAAGCATTTTTTGTACATTTCTTTTAATGTTTATATCATCAAACAATTAGAAAATTAGTTTTTAAAGTATGGTTATACCATGCACTCTAAGGCAAAGCGACACATTTCTGAACTCAAATTTGCATTACTAATCTAGACCCTGTTTATTCATTCATTATAATCTGACAGCATTTGATGTTTCCGTGTTTGAATAGTATTCTTCTGTGTTTTTAATGTAACGAATTACTGCTATATGTGTATAGCAGTAGCTTTTAGGGGTTTTATTATACAACTACTTTTTTGTTTGTTTGTTTGGAGTCACGGTAGACATACTGAGTTTTAAGCTGTCAGAAACGTCTTCATAGATCATTAAATTTGAATATATGAATGACTACAGGTACTTAGAATGATTTTGTCAAGTGCATAGTACAGTATATAAAAAGCACTTCACAAAAACTGGAGATAAAAGTGCTTAAAGAATTTCAGGGTCAAACAAGTGGTTAATGTGGTTTTGATTATAATATTTAAGTATGTTTCTCAAGAAAAAGATGAAAATCAAAGATTTTCAGCATCACTAATACAGATTTTAATAAATATTTTTAAACATGATAGTTAAACAAATATTGAACATAGCATTGTAGAGCTCCTGAGTACCAGCAACTTAATCTTTTGTATTTCTCTGCTATCACCATTTGGAAAAGTTGAAAAAATAAAAGTTCTACTTTAATCTCCCAGACAGTATATATATTTCTAAGAACTTTGGATGAGGTGGGAGGATGGTGTGTGTGCCTTTATCAAAGATGAATAAAACATGGATCTCACTTTGTGTCTCTGGGGGAACTTGTGACAGACGGAAACTTAGTATCTAAATTAAACTGGTGCCGAGCCAGAGAAGACAGAGGAGAGCCAAGCTTTGAAAAAAAAAAAAAAAGTCTAAGAAATAACCAAGGGTTATCCAATTATACTTGAAAATTTCAGTGAAATGCTATTGAACAGTTATTTTTCTTCTTGTGTTTGACACATTACTAAGGCATCTCCCAAAGAACAGGGTAGTGAATTTGCTTCTGCAATGAAAGCTGTGAAATCAGATTATCAGGCAGATACATTACTGACCTTTGCAATTTTTTCCAGTCATGTGTTGGTTCATGCAACATACTTAAGTAAATATAAGCTCTGCATATCACAATACAGCTCTTACATATCTGTAAGGATTTCAAGATAGGAGAAGATAACAACTTACATGTTGATTAATATAATTATGAATAGTCTTGTATTTTCTAGAGGTCTCAATTGAATATCATCTGACATCTCTTATTTCCAAGGCCTTGCAGAATTAAGATTTAGTTCCACCCCATATTTTCACCGCTCTAATGCTTTAAAATTTCTTTATCCTGTGTGTTTATATTACTTCTTCCTTACTTCACCAGGGGCTGTCATTAGGCAGCTATTAATCAGTATACCTTTTATTTCCAAAACTTTGCTCCAGTTCTTTATTTGCACAAAACAGTGATGCGATACTGTAGAGAGGCAAATACTGTTTAATAACTGCTTATTATTAAATTAGTGGCCAATGGTAGATGCTTAAAGGATAAGTAAAGAAACAAGGAGAGAACACAGGTTAGTGTATTTCCCCAAGTCTATTTACTGCCTGAGCTAGAAGCTGCAACTAGTCATTTTATCTAATACCCACTGTCAGCTCCTTGAGAATGTCTGCTTCCTTTTTTAATTTATGTATATTTTTATTTCTATAACTTTATGTGGGTGTGAAGTGTTGCTTCTATATATTCATATAAACATCTTTGAAAATCTGATGAGTCTTTTTAATTTATTTTGTTTACTCTCTCAAACAGAGACCAGTCTAACTCTCTGGGTTTTCCTGTTTCTCCCTCTGTGCATTCCTCATTTACTATTTTTTAAGGAATTTAACCAGAGATTAATACAGTATTCAAGACAGCAATACACCAAGCAGTTAGATAACAGATTTTCCTTGCCATTTGATAGCCCTTCCCTGATAACTCTCTTACAAAAAATATTTTAATATAATTTTTAATACAAACTGTAGTAATATGTATTTTTATCATTTGTTAAACAAGTTTATATTTATGTAACAAACTGTATTTATTAAATAATATATAGCTTACCAGTTAAAATAGAGAGAGAAATAAACAATTCTACTACATATGTAATTTGTTTGCACCAAAAACTGACCTGAAATTCTCAGAAAACTATTAACAGTAACTTCTATATCATATGCCCTAAGAATGCAAACAGCTAATTTACAGTTATTCATTGCAGGTAAATAATTAGGAGGAGGTCTCCCTCGCTGCATGTAAAAGATTAAGATGCTGGGATTTTTTTTCCTCATGTGTGTTAATTCTCTTATTAACAATGAGTTTCACCTGCCACTTTAACATTAAACTTACCTATTTTGTGGAATTCTTCTGTTTCATTCTGTCAGACTTTGATTTGCCTTAAAAGCTAAGGAAGCACAGAGTGAACGATCTGCTCAGCAGAGCAACTGGTGCTTGCTTTCTAACCTGGTAACTTTTGCACTGTCTCAAAAATAGTTTATCCTACAAGATGCTCAGTCATAGTTAAACCACTAGTTTCCTTATTTTAAACGTGCAAAATACCTTAAAATTATACATTACCTCTTTACTTCACTTAGGCTATAGATTTTACAGCATTGAACTGTTTATGCATCCAAATCTGGCAGATGATGCTGAATAATCTTCACTATTTCTATTGCACTCAACTCTCAAAAAGCATTAATAACAGGGATAGGATTCAAACACACATTCAGACTCTGAGACAGACAGTCCTACATAAATTGAATATCCAACCTTTTTGAAATGTCAGTATCACAAGGCTGGAAAAGACCTTTGAGATCATCGAGTCCAGCCTATGACCCAACACCAACATCTACTCATCATCTAAACCATGGCACTAAGTGCCTCATCCAACCTCCCTTTAAACACCTCCAGGGACGGTGACTCCACCACCTTCCTGGGAAGCACATTCCAATGAGCAATCACCCTTTCAGTGAAGAATTTTTTCCTAATATCAAGCCTAAACTTCTGTTGACAAAACTTGAGACTGTGTCCTCTTGTTCTGTCACTGGTTGCCTGAGTACTTCTAGTAAATTCAATGTACATTCCTCTTTGAGTAAAGGCATGTTAGACTAATACATAGCAGGATAAGTATATTATACTTCAATATGCATATACAAAAATTATAGATATTTATGGTATCTGTGTGTCAAACACATTGCCTGTTTTATGCTAAAACTAATGACTATTGCATTCAGTAAGAAAGATAACTGCTTCAGAAATAATTGGTTCATTTATTCAGCTCCTAAGCCACTAGCAATTTCCATAAAAGGTGTGCAAAAAGTAGTACACCAATTAATTCAAAGATTTCTCAGTGATTTTATTTTAAGAAAGCAAAGAAAACTGCATGAAAAGTTCCCAGAATTGCCACATTACTCCCTGCTGATGAGCTAGTCACCCGGGAGCTGGAGACAATTCCTTTCAATTCTCCAGAAATTACACTGTGAATCTCCATCTCCCTTTTCTCTACCGCTAATGCTTTTACCCTAGCAAGCTCAATATCTCGTGGAAAACAAACTAGGACCTAGGTGGAATCATAGAACAGTTTAGGTTAGAAAGGACCTTTAAAGGTCATCTAGTCCGACTCCCCTGCAGTGATCAGGGATATTTGCAGCTACATCAGGTTGCTCAGAGCCCCATTCAACTTGACCTTGAACGTTTCCAGGGATGGGGCTTCTACCGCCTCTCTGGAAAACCTGTTCCAGTGTTTCATCACTCACACTGTAAAAAATTTCTTTCTTATATCTAGTCTGAATCTACTCTTTTCTAGTTTTAAACCATTAACTGTTGTCCTGTGGCAACAGTCCCTGCTAAAAAGTCTGACCTCATCTTTCTTGCAAGCCACCAAGTATTGAAAGGCCACAATAAGGTCTCTGCAGAGTCTTGTCTTCTCCAGGCAGAACACCACCAGCTCTCCCAACCTTTCTTCATAGCAGTGGTGTTCCATCCCTCTGATCATTTTTGTGGCCCTCCTTTGGACCCACTTCAGCAGGTCCATGTCTTTCTTGTGCTGTGGGCTCCAGAGCTGGACACAGTATCCAAGTGAGGCCTCATCAGATTAGAGGGCCAGAATCACCTCCCTCAACCTGCTGGCCACACTTCTTTTGATGCAGCCCATGATATATGGTTGGCTTCCAGGGCTGCAAGCACGCGTTGGCTCATGTTGAGCTTCTCATCTAGTTCCTCATCTACTGAACAATCCACCTGTCAATTCAATGTCCCTTCAAATTAGAGAGAAGGATGTTGTAGGGGACCATGTCAGAAGTCCACATGGATGACAACTATATCTCTTCCTATGTCTACTGACTTAGTCACTCCATCATAGAAGGTTGCTAGGTTGATCCAGCAGGACTTCCTCTTGGTGAAGCCATGCTGGCTGTCTTGTCCTCCACGTGTCTTAGCACAGCTCCTAGGATCTGTTCCATGACCTTCCCCAGCACAGAGGTGAAGCTAATAGGGTGTTAGTTCACAGGGTCCTCCTTTCTTCTCTTTTTAAAAATGGGTGCAATGCTTCCCTTTTTCCAGTCACCAGGGACTTCATCTGACTGCCATGACTGCAAATATCATGGAGAGTGGCTTGGCAACTACATCAGCCAATTCCATCAGGAATGCATCTTGTCAGGTCCCATAGACTTACGTATACTCTGTTTCCTCAGACAGTCAAAAACATGATCTTCTCTTCCAGTGGGAGACACATGCAGACTTTAGCTGGATTGTCAGCCATGTCACCTTCTTAGAAGAACACCCTTTAGTACCTTTATGGTATTTCACCTGTGCTTTCCTGTTGGCTCCTATTACTTCAGGAGTCCCTGCATCATCTGATCTCAAAGTTTTTTTCCAACCAAGTGATTCTATGATTCCATCTCTGTAGGACTTTAAATGTGCTGCAAGTGTAGCCAGCATGTCTCAGAGGAAGAAAATGAGGGCCTTCAGTAGCAACCCATCCCTCTGACCTTGACATGTCATCCCACACCTTGTCACAGGTGAGCCTGATATTATCCCTGTCCCCCTTCAAGTCTAGTTTAAAGTTCTGTCAATGAGCCCTGCAAGGTCCTTCCCACTTTGAGAGGTGAATCTCATCTGATGTCAGCAAGCCTGGTGCCATGTAGGTCTTCCCACTACTGAAAAACCCAAAACTGTGATGATTCCATGGAACCATTAGTATTAGTAGACTTGCATCTGTGGCTTCCTGTGTCACTGCTTACAACATGAAGGAAAGAGATAACAAAAACCTCTGCTCTCAATTCCCTCACCAACCATGCCAAGGCCCTGAAGTCTCTCTTGATTGTACTTGGACTGCATGTTGCGGCTTCATTGCCACCCACATGGCAGAGCAGCAGTCAGTAACAGTCTGAGGACTGTACCAAGCTAGGAACTTTCCAGTGATTTCCTTAACCTGAACCCTGGGAAGGCAGCAGACTTCCCTAACAGGAAGATCTGTAAAGCATATTGGACCCTCTGTTCCTCTCAGAAGGGAATCGCTTCTAACTATAAGCCCTATTTTTTACTGGTGGAGGAGGCATAGGTTATGATGCAGGAAGCAGGCCTTTCTGACCTTGGTGCCACCTCTGGTATTGATCAACCAACATCCACAGCATCCACTGACTGGCCTTCCACACGCAGAGCCTCATACCGATTGCACAGGAGCACCAAGGAAGGCGAGGTGGGCAAGGAGGGGGTTTGCCTGCTGCCCCAACCATGGACTCGCTTCACTTCTTACCTTGAAGTTACTGCTTTGAGCCTGACAGTGGGAGGATACAGGATTCGCTTGATGTTTGGGTTTTTTCTGATAGCTGTTCCTGTTTCTGTCTCAGAGAGGCAGCACACGGCTCCACCAGTATCTCTTTGTCAGCCTCCCTAATGTTCCTTAATCTCTTTACTTCTTTGGGTAGCTCTGCCACCATGCTGAGCAAATCATGTGCCTGGTTACATCTCACACAGCTGTTCTCACCACTGCCATCCATTACCCGTGAAAGGCTCTGGCACTTCGTGCAGCCTGAGACCACAACGGCTGCACGGTCTCATGGGAGCTCTGTGCGTGTTGCCACATCCATTCTGGAGGGTGCAGAGGAAACAGCTTTCTGCCCGGTGGATACCACAGCTGAGCTCATTCTGAGACAGTGATGACCACCAGCTGAACTCACCTTTTGAACTAGTGACTATGCCCTTTCTGCACGCCAACTACCACACCAACTACTGCACCGTGCCCTCTTTGCCCAACCCGGTAATTCACATTTCCTAGGCTGCTTTTTGTAGGCTTAGATGTGGTTGCTGTTGCTCTAGCAATGCCCAGGCCTTATTAGCATCTCCCACAAGAGCTGCTGTCTCCCAGAGAGTCCCTCCATTCCCCTGGCAGTTCTGACACCTTCCTTATGAATATCTAACCGCGAGTAATATATTCTAGAATACCATGGTGCGTGCTTCCTCTCAAAGTTGATTATAATTTCTGAATCCTCTCAGCAGTTCATTGGTAATGTAAATTTTGTCCTATACCTGACTCTTCCTTCAGAACTGTTGGCCTAGGAGAAACGTTGCTATTATGAGTGTTCAGCTAATATATAGCAAGCATTATTTTACCTCTACCCATGCTGGAATCATCACAGAGAATACTGAAAAAATACTGTATTATACACAACTAGTTCCAAATGTGAAAATCTATATATACCTATATATTGTGTATCCAGAGTTTCTATGATGAGTGAAAATGTATATCTAAGAATTCCCTATTCTAAAATGTACATATATTTAAAATTGAGAAATTTTCCACTTGCAAAGAAATTGTTTCAAAAATGATTCAGTTATTGTGCTTTTGTTCTCTGTTGTTAAATGGTGACTAGCCAGGATATTTGGTTTTAATAACAGTGACATAATTCATTTGAAAATAAAACCATTCCAATCCAATAAACTGATTTAATCAGCATTAATGACCCTACAAAGTATAATAAATGAAATTTTAAATACTGGCTAGATCACTGTGTTTCCCCTTCCTTTAAGAGGGAAGACACATCAGATATTAATCTAACATTATTTAATAGGTCATTTGCAACACATCAAGGAGTAGTAGTCTATACCCTTAGGACACGTTAGTCTTTGGCTTTTACATATTATTAATCTGAAAAAAGCAAGAATGAAGTTAATTTTGTGTCAATCAGAAAGAGAATGTAAGTTTTCCAGCCATATTCAGTGTTATTAATAGGTACAGTAATAAATATAAAACACGCTTCATCACCTGTGACTTTGAGGACTTCATTGTATATACTAATGGATGCAAATACCTGCCGGGAAAGAATACATCGCTACCCTTTCTGAAAATGCTTTCAGCTACTGTTATGGTTTCATGGCAGAAAAGCATTTGCAAACAAGAAACTTTTTGTATAAATAGAGATTATTATATTGCAGGAACTTCGAACAAGTAGCAGAAGTTTCAACTAGAAGTACACCTTCTCCCATTAGTCTGCCTCTACTGTATCACACACAAGCACATCCACATTTTTACAGTTTGAATCCTCAAAAACCTCAGAACAAGCCTCTGCAAGCTATCACGCCAAAAATGAGATCCTTGCAAAGGAATCACAGTATCAGATTCTCTCTACAAATGCAGCGATAATGCATATCTAGCAAGTTTGTCCTCGTTAAAATGCTGTGTGCAAAGCAGATCAGAGTGTCATGACTGCAGGTCTTCACCCCAGGACTTGCTGCCAGCTTTCACACACAGCACATCTCATGCAGTAATCCTCCAGTTCTCCCCTGGAAGTGGCAGCCACAATCTACACCAGATTTTTTTAGATCACCTTAACTATGTACAGCAGGCTCGGGTCTTGCAACAGCGAAACAGAGGCTGCCACAGCAGCTGACAACTCGTGCATCTGTGTACCAATCTGTTCTGTCTCTCAGCAGCTACAGCCACTAACTACACTCTCCATCCTTCACCCACTGAAAGAGACTGGCACAGTCATTTTGGAACAGCCAGTGATGCTTTCGACAGCTCACATGCCGGAACATACGAGCAGAGAAGTGTATTTTTTTTAAAAAATCTTACAAAAAGCATTCACCATGCCAGATGAATCCTGCCTTCTGCTGACTCCTGTCCATCTCTTCCTTATACTTTTCCTGATTTAAATTGCAAAACTACCATGCTGCACAAGTGTAAGGTGCAGTGCAGACATTTGTACTTCTGGTCCTGTACTACTACACTTGCTCTTTGTGCAGACATCACAAACACATCAGCTGGGTCTGAGATGTATCCCCCAGGGCACCTCTGTTGTAAGCAGCCAACACAAAGGCCAAGTTTTCCTTACCTCTCACTGTTACTGTATTCACCCTTCATGCTGCTTGTACTGTTAGGTGCCGGTGAGTAACAACGCTAGCCCAAGCAGCAAGCAGCTGTAGGAGGCTATAAGCAAGGCGCATCTGCCCAGGACTTTCAGAAGTTTCTTTGAAACTGCATAAAAACTTAACAGGTGGCTTTCATGATGCTCCACACAAATGGCATGCGTGTGCCAGGGATATTTCTCAATGGCTGGAACACTTGGAACGTGGATGCAGTGGGGACATGCATTAGGTGAAATCTTTGCCACCAACTGCATGCTCTGATTTAATCTTATCCTTTTGTTTATTTCTTTAAAGTATGACTCTGGATGTCTTACTGTCTGTGACGCAGATTGCAGTGAATTAAAATTGAATGTGAAACAGCAATTTTAAACCTTTTTTCCATGTTCTTCATACAATTTCACAACCGCAATCTCTCAACTTCTCTAATATTGCAGAAACCAGAACAAAATGAGGGTACTATATTTCACATATCTTAAAGACACCAGTATTAATAGAAATGAATTCTATGGTTTTGATCTGATTTTTCTTCCTAAGATTTAAGTATCAATATCAGGACACTGGTGTATTTATCATCACTGATATATACCATTGCTACCTTGTGGAATTCACACTGTCAGCAAGGCAGTCTCTTTCTACTGTAATTACAAAAGCTTGTTACAGCTAGTTCTTTGATATCCTAGAGGACTGATATTTATCATCATGGCAGTATCTGAACCAATGGGAATTCAACTGTTTTACATTATGAAATGAGAGACAGAAAATCTGCCAGCTTAGAACTCAGACAAATATTTTGGTACTGTTAACATTTTACAAAATTTGTAAATTAACACCTAGTATACCATTGTATAACTGTGTAGTCAGCGCATACTAGGAAATATAAATATTTTGGTTTAAAAGTTTTTTATTTAGTCTTCTTAAATAAAATAATGAGAACATTAATTAAATATAGGACAAAAAAACAGCTGTTAACATTTCCATAGTAAATTAAGTGTATTTTTGAGGAAAATATGTCACCCTAGAGAAGGCAAAATGGCCACTCAACATATAACTTTTTTTTTAAACAAGTATGATGACAAATTAAAGACTAAAATTACTCCATATTTACTCTGATATGCTTATCTGCCACCCATACTTTTGTTATTCAAGGAAATTTGAGGGTCAAATACACTGAAGTCCTGATGTTACTAAACTCTTTGAATGCAAACTAAACCAGCATATGCCTACCATAATTCAGAGAATCTCTTTCTATTAAGTAATCTGGTTATTATCATTATTTTATTCCATTACTTCTATGAAACTTGCTCTGTTGAAGTGCTCTTGCCAACAGAGATGGGTCTCATCTTTATTACCCAGTGAAACTGACTTTTTCACTAACTCAGCTGGTTTAAAACTAACTCACCTGGAGACTGCAGGCTCAAGACCACTATGAAAGTGGCAAAGATTGAAACAAACAAGGTTGGGGGTTTTTAGCTCTAATGAAAAAAGTATAAAGGATTAAAGGAGGAAACCAGGTTTCAAAAAAACAAATAAGTAAAAGAGAAGGTAGGTAGTTTGGGGCAGCTGAAGCAGTGTTTCACCAGCCTTTGTAGCATGGGAAATAAAAGTAGAGTACAAACCAGAAAGAAACATGCTATGGGAAAATCTATGACATGCAAGGAACCATAAACAACCTGTCTCCACAAACACAAATGAATAATTTGCAGAAGGACATGGATGCACCTTGGTGTGATGGAGAAGAGTATATGAAACAGCACAAACACTGACAGGAAATATCAAATCATCAGATTGCAGAGAATAAAGATGCACAGATTTCCATATTACTGGATCAAACCACTGTTCCATCAGTAACCAATACAACTGATGAATGTTTCAGCTATTTAAATAAACAAGGACTTTATGTAGCTGAGGGCAGCCTGTCCTTATCAGGATTGAACTAAAAATACATTTGCCCTCCAGTGCTCTCCCCCAGCACCCACATTAATATAATTAAATCAGCTAAAGATTACATCCTAACCTAATTTAAAACATGAAAACAACTTTAAAATTCGCATTTGGTATGTTGGGTCAAGAATATTACCTTATTTATAGTACTTAATGACAGTGAAGATTCACAAGGACGGAAACACAACTCTAAAATAACTCCATTAACTAAAACTAATTAAATCCAAACCTGCTTGTGGTTCTGTTTTTAAAAAGTCTTGGTTCTGTTTTTAAAAAGTCTTCGTCTAATCACAGAGACCCACAGAAATATACAAATAGATGAAAGTGTTCTGTACTTGAACAGTTCCAGGGATTTTTTTATTTTATAATTTAATTACTGTGAATTTTTTCACTTATCTTCTTTCCTGCTTTGCAGTGACTTGTCTTTCTTCTTTACCACCACAAAACTCAACTTTCTTTATGAGCCTGAATTCAGTATCGGCAGAAGGAAACGCACAGGAAAGTGCACGGCTTGGGTCCCTAGCACAACATATTACATTCAAGAGGTTTCTTAAATCCATCAATTGGGGAAGTGTCCAGAACCTTAGCTGCATTCTTTGGGAATACTATGGGAATAAGTTTGAAGGTGTGTCTTTGACCCCAATTTGAATTGAAACGCTGATGTCTGCCAGACTTTTTTCTTCACTTGGACATGAAAGTCCAATAAAAGAATAAAAGGAGGATCTTCTCCTTGTGTAAAATGAAATGAATAGACTGATGAGAATACGCAGCAAACACATACACTTTAAGATTTAATAGACTAAAAAAACCCCACCCTGCACTATCATATCTGATAAAAAATTTTTTTTTTTTTTTACTCTGACAGCTGACTTGGTCTTAAATTTCTACAATTTATAGCAATCTTTTTTAAATTTTGAATAGATATTTCTAATAAAATATTGTGTTTCTCCTACTGTATGCTCACAGTCTCATTCATTAGGATCAGAATCTTAAATTTCCTGCTATATTTTCATTGGTTTATATTTTAGTTTTATTGAGCATGATTCTATACTGCTCTAATATATCTACTACATAAAAGCCTTCCAAATGGATGCTCAAAAGTTGACAGTAAACCAGAAAACCTACAATGTTCTGATGAGCTTGTATCTAAAATGAATTAGAAATAAGATTTCCAATAATTGATTAACTAAAAAAATGTGTTATTTCTAAGAATGGAATGGGGATAGTAAAACCAATATAAGGAGCAGCCAAATTGTGTTACTGAAACAGTCAGTATGTGAATAAACTTTGTCTATCACCCTTCCCCCCCTATATTAATAAATTGTTGTGATTATCCTTTTAACAACAAAAAAGTTTTAAATATTTTACTTTGGGGGGGGAAGCAAAGTAAACATCATCAGTTTTATTTATACAATGGAAACACAGGGAAAAGTTATTGTAAAACTGACCGGAACTAAGTTTTGACCATATATGGTGCCAGGAAACACTAAGAAGAGCCTCTTTACAACCATCACCAGACACTCTAGATCATATTTGGTACAAACTGTGTGTTTGTACCAAGAGCATCTCATCTCTCTCCTCCCCCCACGATAATCACTCTGAAACTACAGCCTCAAGAGTAATCTTCCCACTTCCCCGAGATGTAAGTTTGTGCTCACTATTACATCCTAACCTGACACTGTCCCAAATTTCACAGCCAATCACTTAGCCTCTGGGATTGTCTAGGACACCTTTCTTAAGCACAACACTCAATGATAAGGAGCCAGGAGGCACTGCTGAACATCACATCGTATTCCTATTGCTTAGTCACAAATACTAATCAGATTATTGGTGGCAAATGTCCAAGTACCACTGCTATACATATGTCCTTTATTGATTAATCAGTTACTGTCATTGTCAATGCACTGTCAGTAATTAAATTTCATTTCTAGGTCTGGACAAACTAAGGAATGTATAAGCTGGTCTTTAAGTAAACTAGTTAAGTAATTACAATATTTGTAAAGGTTTCTGCTTGATACCTGCTTTCCCTGATATCTCCACACAACCCAGTAAAAGCATTTCTACTTCAAGCAGACTCAGAATGTTTTCAAATGCTTACACCAATCTCATTTAGTGACTGTCTACAAAATGACGGATTAATATAGTTTAATACTCTTACCTTTTGTTTTCCTGATAGACATCAGAGTCCAGGAAGGACTTATCTATTTAGCTATAGTGCAAAAATGCATAGCTTATTCTCTGATTCATGGTTTTATTTGCCCTATTAAATCAAAGTTAGCACAACAAACTCTAAATCACTATAATTAAAATATAATTGAAATACTGTTTAAGAAAGTATAGTACATGGGTATCTCTCATATATGGTGACTCGACCCTGCATCACACAATATGAAAAACTACTGTTGTTGTGACTCCTTGAATTATCCAGGCACAAGTAATAGATTTTCATCCTGCAGATGACATCTGCAAAGCTTTGTTTTCACTATGTGACATGACCTTAGCCCGACGTTGTAAGCATCCATTCCAAAGCAGCATCCTGGGTTTTGGGGGATTGTTGTTTAATTTCATTGCATAACAGAAAAAAAACAGATTTACACTGTGGGTCGTAACAGTCCTTGGTGAGCATCCAATAACTTAGGGGCCTACTTTAGTAATACCATTTCACCATTAATATTCTTCTGTTGTTACAGTTGCCCACTGATTCTGATTTCATATTTCCTGCAGATGGTCATAAATAACACACTTGCAAGGATAAAGAGAAGGCAGCAATTTCAAAACAATGCCATTAAAGAAGAGCTCTTTTAGTAATTACGCGTGAGGCTGCACACATGGTGTCTGATTTATCCTTGTATTTTCACTGATATGAACCCGCTATGATAATATTAATGTAAATGTAAATGTAACCATACCAGTTTTCAGCCCGTCTGGTAGCACAGAAAAGTCATCTATTTTTTCCTTTTTGTTTTTGATGAGTAATTCTACAAATTTTTGTCACCGGGAGAAAGTAAAGTAGCCACAATGTCACAAGTTTATGTATTGTGTACTTGCGCTCTTTGTGTCTTTAAAGCCAGTAGCCATCTCTTTGACTCATAATGAAATGTTTTCTCAGCCATCAGTTACGTTCTTCTGGTTTAGGATTACTTCATCAATATTTTTATTCTTACCACATGCTATGATCTTCAGCAAACAAGAACAGTTTTTCTAGTGAGACATGTTAAAGGCTTCTGCTCTCTGACCAAATACTTTACACTAAAGTTTAATCCCTGCTGAAGAGAAAATTGGCACTGTCTCTTAACATGGAGCAAGACAAAAAATATATCTTAGTCCATAAAATTAATTTTTTAAGTATATTTAATACTACATTCTGAAGGTTTTGTTAATTTATATGTTATAAATTACTTGATTTTTGCCTTCTCTTTCCACCCCATTCTTCAATCCCAGATATGCCACTCTTCATTTGTGAACAGTTATGTGGCTTCTTCTAGGTACAGATGTTTATTGCAATAGGCCAAAAGGAGTAGCAGGATTCTTACTGTCCAGCTCCCAGAAAGCATAGTCTTTTGTTTTCTGTTCTCTGTTTCTTGATAACATTGAGAGACTAGGTAATCTCAGAAACGTAGCAGACATAGCATTTCCAGTTGCAAAACTTCAACTCTGAAGCTTCACTTTCATCCCTCATAAATCACTTCATAATTTACCCTTCACTGCACGTTGCATATTCATTCAGCTTTTGCATTCTGTGTTGACTGAGAGGAGTTTGAATGTCTTCTGCAGCACTTTTGAATTTCTTTGTGCCTTGGTTTAAGTTACTTAAAGGAGGCATTTTAAACTTGTGAAGTCTTACAGTTGCATTTTTTGTTCCATGAAAGGCTATAAGATGAGCACATTAGAAATTCTTATAAATAACTAAACACACAATCTTTAACAGTAAAAAAACTCCTTTTGTTTATTCAGAAGGAGGCTGTTTGTGAAATAAATTACTATCAAAATGAGAGAGGAAAAAAGTAAAAGATAACAGAGGAAAACTGAAGTGTATAATTATTGCTGGACATAAATACCAGAAAGAGAAGAAAGAAATTTATGCATCACATTTATCTCACACAAATAATTCTGATGCAATTATTACAGGATTGTGACAGAACTCGGACACTAGCCAAAAGCACTGAAAATTTTGTCGTGATTATTAGGTTACACACATCATCTATAAACAGAACAAGGAGACTACTTGTCCCTAACTGAAAAGAGCAATAGCAATGACCCTTTTCAGCAAATAGTGTTCCTTTTTGCCCTCCCTAATTAACCATGGTTTATAGATCAGTGGACTTTACTAAAGGTCATCTCACCAATCCAGTTTCAGGAGAAATAGGTAATCAGTGCTAAAGAACCCCCCAAATTATCAAATCTTTTCCTTTCTTAAAAAGATTGCGCTGGGTCTTATAGGGATGCTAATGTATATAAATGATTGGGCCACAGCATCCTTCTGTTGCATGCTAAGATAAAATAATACTGAAAATAATTATTATAATCTGAGGCCTTAAGAATTTCAACTCTATGGGAAACCTGAAGTGAGTCTTTACTTCAAATCTCATTTAAAAATTATCAATTATTTTTTAATACTTTATATAACATCGTACCTGGTTTTGGAAGAACCCTAATTTAATATTTAAATAACACAGCCACTAGAATTCAGAATTTCTAGGCATGTGTACAATCTACTATTTGCTTTCTTTATTAGAAAAATACTGTCTGCTTAGGGTTTAAGCATTAAGAGTTTTATGATCAGATATTCAAGCTTCACAGTAACTCCAGGAACAAATACTCAGTTTATCAAAAATCAGACTAACTCACTAAATTTGGACACTTCGTCTCTCACAAGCAAAAGAGGAAATGAAAAAAGCCAAATCATTAGCCATGTTCCTTCACTTAGTTCATGGAGAAGTCTGATGTAGCACACAAATTAATAAAAACACTCTTAAGTCATTACAGTAACAAAATTATTTCCTGACCTTTCATTTGTATCTATTAATACAAGAGCTGACTGATCTCAGAAATTATGGTAACATATGGTAGGAGGGGATTATTTTTTATATTGTTTTCTCAAAACTTTAGGAATATAAATCAAATTTCCAATATAGCTTTATCAAATTTATATATACATTACATATATTTTTACAAATACAAGCATGGAAAACCTTTAAGAAGTTTACTTTTGCATGGAAGAATTTACTGAGAGCCTAGAGCAATAGAAGAATGTGACTATCACACTGGAAAGATATAAAGGACACAAATACCTTAAAATATTAGATTTTTGGTCCATTGGGGACACCAGTTTTGAGATCTGATGCCTGAAGCAGTCTCCTAATGCTTCAAATGAAACCCCCAAGGTGCAGCTAACCTCCACCCACCCTCCTGACTGTGATAAGAACACACAAATGTAGTCTGTACAAATATTTTTGTGACAATAATTCTCAAAGCATAAAAGAAGAGAATCAGCCTATTATTAGGCAGTAGACTAAAATGTAATTATAGCTAAGCAACAGAGTTTAAATTCACTCGAAAAACTGTTTCCAGTTCAAGGAAGAATTAGCATAATGCAAAAGTTAAATCTCAGGAGATATGCTATGGTTTTTTTTCTTTTAGTGTCCCAAGGAAAGAGCTAAATCATCTCATGTGTCAATGTACAGAACATGTTTTACAGAACATTACTGTTGATCAAAAAGTCTAGAGCAAAATTAATAAAATTTAAAATAGAAATACAATTTTCATGTTAAAATACTGCCAAAATACTATTTATTACTGGGGTTCTGAATTAAGAATGCAAATATAGCATAAATAGAAGGCAGAAACATAACATGTACGTTATAGGACAAACAAATTTAAAATTAATATTTTAACTCTCCGCAATACTAGCTGAGATTCAGTCACCTAAAAGTCACAGCAAGTAAATGCAAAATATGATGAGATGTCAAACTATCATAACCTGGTGCTGTGTGTCTAGCAGTTTATTTTAAATATGAATTATCTGTGCCAAAGGACTTGATAATATAGAAGAACAGCAACGTGATGAACTGTATTTCAATTTGAAATTCAGCACTCAAGATTAAAAACATCGATTTCTCACTGAAGGTGAGGTTATAGCTAACCTTGGCTGCTACAAGGGGAGGGAGGACCCATACAACTTAATTCCATTTTACAAGGACAAGCCAAAAATACTGTCGGGGGAGTATCTCTTACTTCTCTGTGTCCTTTCTGCTGCTAAAACAGATGATGACCTGGACTCATGCTTCTGTCTTGAAACAGAATGGCAAAGAAAAGGACTTGCTTTTAAAATTAGATCTCTCATTTTAATCTCAGGTTTTGCACTCCTATGAATACTGTAGGGCAAAATGAACACATTTTTGGAAACCATACTGTCTTTCAGACCATTTTCTGAGCCTTCACCTCTCAGATTTCAGGAATACCTGGACAATATTGAGAAAAATCTATATTTACCAAAAGATACCTGGTCTCAGATTTCATTCTACAAGTTCAACAGTGTCAAATCTTTCATGCAAAGAGAATAATCACCAATGTACTAACTCCATGTCTTATGAAAGTTTCTGCTTTTTGTTGACATTGTTACATAGACACAAACTGCAATGTTTATGAATGGTGATCATCCACATCTTGAGTTAGATCACATCTAGAATACTGAGTATTGTTTGGGGCAGCCAATGCAAGAAAACTATCAATACACTGAAGTGCAGCAAAAAGACAACGGGCGTAAAATGAAATGGGAATGTTTAGCCTAGATATAAGCAGTAATATTTCACGGTTATTTTTCCCACTTTTCTACAGTTTATTTACCTTTTTTTCCTAAAGAAATCTTCATAGGTATTATGGCATTTTCATGGATAAAATACTTGTGACTCCTGTTTCTTGTTGTTACTGGAAGAGCATAATTATCACCAAATACAGTGCTCATGCTAAAGAATGATATTGTTGTTGCTACAGAATTGTACTGCTTTCAGTCTCTAATGGAAACAAAAGTTATATTTATTTTTTTGACCGCTCTTCCATATGAACATTTAAGATTGCCATTAATCTGCCAAAACTTCTTTCGTAGTATTTATGGTTGACAAAATTAACAAACCCCAGAACATATGATAAGTATTTTAAATAAAGTTTAGAAAATAACATATATAAAAAATTAACTTGAAATGTTCGACTTTGAAATAAGTCAATCTGCAAGCTATTTTAAAAAGTTTATTTCCACTACTTATTGTGAGAAGAAAATTTTCTACTTGTTTTGGTTTCATTACTCATTGATTTTTTTAAGTGTGATTAAAAGTATGATGATTTACATATTATGTAAAATAGTAAATAATATGTAAATCACAATACTATGGTTTTATGTTATAATAATTAAGTACTGTTCAGAGGTAGAATACAGAAAGCATCTAAAATATATTATTTCCTAATGGAAGCAAAAGTACACAAAATAATAATCTGACTAATGTTATGAGCCAGTTTAAGATTATTTTATTTCTTTTTGCAGATATTAAGAAAAACTTCATGAGGAAACCAAAAACTATTTCATAAAGTTTTTAATACAGTGATTTAAAAATTATAGTGGTTTTTAACACAAGGACGCCCATTCAGTAGTAAAAATATTTCAGAATTACAGTAAGCCTTACTTACAGGAAAATAAGAAAAAAAGCTTGTTCTGTCAGGAAAAGAAGTATTTTAAATATCCTTCATCTTATATTTTCAAGTACTTTATTATACAAAAAAAGTCATTCTAAAGCTTGTTCTAAAAAGCACTGCTGGACACCATCCTCAATTAATTCAAATGCAAATAAACCGTGAACTTCAACCTCCTTCAAGCAATTGTGCAGGCATTGCCAACTATCCCCTCATTTAACTCTTTAGAACTTAATATTTTTTCAAGATTTGCACAAGACAGCAACGCAGCCAAATAATTCACTACTAATTTCACTTAGTTGATGATAAAAAGAATTATTAACTCAATAGACTTACTATCATCATTTGTACAGTAGTAATGGAAAATACCTACATAAACACTGCTATCAAATAAAACCAAAAGCAGAACACAGATACTTATTTTCAAGTTGTTCCAATACCTACTTGGTAAGGAATCATGCCTACTCAGACCACAACAGTTTGGCTGATTTGAGTTTATTTCATTACGTCTCTTGGCCAATGTACTGGACCAGTACAAGCAAAGGTATCAATAATAAAGAGAAAATGAGAGATACTGGCAAATAGAGAGCATTTTTGCAGCTCTGATGCCACACTAACTTTGCAGAAATTTCTTTATTTCTACTATTACTTTATTTCTATTATTTCTACTTATTTCTGATGGAAGGGAACACAACCTACTTACTAGGACACAAGATTACGTAACTCAATTAACCCAAAACCTAAAGAAAGAATTTGTAAAATAGTACAAAAAAGAGTTGGCCAGTGGGTTTGGTTTCTTGATAATCTTTGATACTGGGAGTGTTAAAGGGTCTTTCAAACAGCATTGTTTTCAAAGTGCTGGTCAACCACAACTCTTATTCAACACACAGCCTTCTCTTTATTACAGAAAAAACATTTCAACTTACTCTTCTTCGAATAAATAAAAGAGTGCACTTCTTTTCTGTCTACCAAGAGGCAAGGAAAAGCGTACTATATTAAATATGTATAATATTTTATGCAAACAAGTTCTCAGCTTTTTCATTTGTTGACAGCTATTCCCTGTGCTTCAGAAGAAAAAGAAAGAGTTTGAACTATAAATTCCAAATAAATTTGTTAATCTATTTACTTTGCTCTAACATTATGTAGCATAATAAGCCACACTCACTGAATAATTAACAATTATTTTCCTGCTCTTACTTAGAAAAAATTAAGAACAAAGTTGGGAGTGACATTTGATTCATTACTCCCCCTTGAGCCTTCATTTCTCTTTGAAGAGTGACTCAGGGAATCACTGAGATGTTTAACAACCTGAATTATTCCAGAATATTTTCCAGTCTAGAGAAAAATATTCAGAATTGGCTACCTAAATTTCGTTTGACCTCTTATCTTTGAAATTTCTAAGCCAAATTCAGAAATGTTAAAAAGCAGATCTATTTGTATTAGAGCTCCATCTTTTTGTTTAGATTTGAAACTCACAAAACCAATCAGAGCATTGCTTTCCCAATCAGAGCATTGCTTTCATCACTATTTTACATTCTCCAAAACTAGACATCTGAAAAAAAAAAAAAGATGCATGTGTTCATCCCTAAAACAAAAGAGTTTATAGTTACTACAGACATGATTATAATATTTCTTCCCCCCTCCCCCCCCCCAGGAGTGAGTTTCTTCATTTTTTTTAAGTATATACTGAAGATTAATTATAAACTCCAGCATGATTAGATAGATCTAGAACACAACTAGAACTGAGCAAATATACGCTTGTTGTTTTACCAAGTATCACCGCCACAGGCTATAGCCCAGCAAACAGTCATGGGATCCACTATCAAATGGAAGCCTCACAAGTTGTATGTATGTTGATAACTGGAAGAACTGTAGGAGTATTTCCCCACGTGCACATCTTAGTCTGTTGCTCAGTGTAAGTAGGGTCTATAAAGCAGCACTTTAAGCAGGGCCTTTCCCTGAATACTGATTTGACGACAAAACTCCTCCCTGAGTTAGTGTTAGTTCTGCAGTCAGCTGTTTGGTCAAGTCATTAGCATCCAGTCTACTTCAGCTTTTGAATGGTGGTGTTAAAGGCTTTGATAAGGCATGTAAAATCAGAACCTTGCACATACACAAATATGCTTTAAGAGGGATTATTACTGAAGACAAACATTTTTCAGATGACCAAAATTGCTATAGACTCCACTTGATGTATATTTAGAACACTATTTTGTTGAAAAATAGCAGTGACATTTTACCTCCTTGACAGTCTACGCATCATTTCAAATTTCCATTTTTAAAAATGTTATTTATACAAAATACAATTTCCTCCCAATACTAATGAAGGTAAAATACTACATATAAAATACAATCATATGCAAGATATAAATTCAAAAGTGCAGGATTAATGTGATAGTATCAAAGTTTATCATCTGATTGATGCTAGTGAAATGACTGATCTCAGCAAGATCAATGACTTTTCCTTACGTAATGATAGATATAGTTCCTTTGCAGTTAACGGCCCTGTGCGTATGAATAATGACTATTCAAACAAGGATTTGCAGATTCAAGCTCTGTGCATTTACAGATTAACATCAAAAGTTGGCCCATATACTTAATAGGTTGGGCTTGTTTTGTTGTTTGTTTGGGTTTTTTCCCCTCAGTTAATGTCCATTTGCACCACATGCATCAAAATTAACTTTTAAAAAAAATTTTTGTAATGTCTACTTTAGAAACCAAACATCCTGAATCTTCATACTTTATTACTTAAAATTATAAGAAAACATTTCAAAGCAAATTAAAATTCAGGTCAATGACAGATGGTAAGAACTGTCCTAGCTGATGAGTCGACTATTAATGAAGATTTGCAACTGACGCAAGTGCCATGTAATAAACCATCTCTCCCTATGTTTAAGAGAAAGGCAACAGTTGCTTTACAATTTGGAGGGGGGCAGGGAAATAGTAAAACACATGTACTTCCTAATTTTACCTAAATTTAATGAAGATTTAGCAATCTAACCTACCTTCTTCTTAGTTTGCTGTGCCACTGCCAATGGTTATCTTGATGTTCTATCTAACAAAAATATTCAGTAAAACAACACACTTTTAACATTAAATAAATGATGCCCAAGTGGGAATAAAGGCTATAATTTGAAACAGTCTCCTTTCATCAGCTTCATCTCACCAGCAAGTTACCTAATGCTCACAAGTACTGCCAACTTCTAGCACTTGTACATGACAATCATGTAAAGAAACAGTTGTGGTTTACATTCCAGGTCCAAAGAAAATTCAGCACAGCCACAAGAGTATGAAGTGCTACATGATGCTAAAAAATACATTTGCCTGCTTGTTCTGTTCAGCCATCTCAGTAGCACTGGTTAACAGCAGCAGCAGCCCATTTCTTCTGGAATCAGACTTAATCTCAGACAAAAATCCCTGCGTGGTGCTCTGCGTGTGCAGAAATCCCTGCATGGCACTCTGCCCTGTACGTGTAGAAATCCTTGCACACTGCTCTTGTGTGTGCAGAAATCCCTGTGTGGCACTGTGCTCTGCGTGCACAGAACTCTGACAACTCACTGAAGCACTAGAAAACCCCCCTGTGAAACAGAGCGCCCTACCAAGCTTGCAAATGGTTCAACACTGCTGAAATAGCAAGACATTTCATGTGCCCACACTTCTTAGTTCCATTCAATTATGGACAACAGCAACCCTACAATGTAACATAATACAGTATTAAATCAGACTTGCATTTACATCTTGTAGTCTGGAGGAAGGCCTGACATTCATCAGTCAATATCAAAGGAAACAATCCACAACTTTCACAGGCACAACCACACCACATTGACCTTGGAGACAGAGGTGGGGACAATTCGTTTCAGAAAGGTTCTCCTTCACAAGTTCACAGTGTTAACAGCACTCAATTGTTCATCAGGTAGCAAGGTATCACTGTCCTTGTGTTACACGTATACAGGCACCACAAGAACACAGAGCAACATGAGGCTATGCTTTTAAATCCTCTTTAATTCCTACTTTGCTCTGTACTTCCCAGAATGACCTTACATATCCTTTCTTCCCCTCAGACAGAATCAGTTAGAGCTTTTCTTGCCCCTAAACCTAGTGTTCATACAAAGCAGCTTCTGTAATGCCTTCTGATATCTTTTTATAACGCTCAAGATTTCTGTAATATTTTCAAACATTCAAACATTATCCTGACGGCAAGTTTTTAAGAAAATATAAGCCTCTAACTCCTCTTTCAAGATTCATTTTTTTTTTGTTTACCGAGCCCTTTTCACTGGAAACTACACATCTCCCCCAAGTGTTTCCCCTACCCTGACCTAAGCTCCCAACTTTCCTCTGCTTTTAATTGCCAGCTCCTCCAGCCCATTTGTCACCTCCACACCACTTACACGAAGATATCAGCTGAAAACCACCCCAAATTTAATACTCCTGTTTACCTTGTCGAAGAGTCCCTAAAGTCCGCAAGGAAAACAACAGCGCCGGGTCTCGGTGGGAGCGTCTCAAAGAGAGGCACACTTCTTCCTCTAACAAAGCCAAAAGCGGAGCCGCCGCGATCCGGCGAGGGACGCCAGCTAGTGCGGAGGAAACTCGAAGCGGCTCCCGGCACTGCGCTTCTCGCCGAGTCCCGGCGCGGACAGCGAAGCGCGCGGGCCCCGAGGCGCCGCGGGAGGCGGCGGGGCGCCCGCCCTTCAGCACCCGCAGCGCGGCGGACAGCACCGGCCTCGCTCGCCGCCACCGCGCCCGACTGCTGCCGCCCCCGTCCGCTCCGCTCCGCTCGGCCCGGCCCGGCTCGCCCCGCCCCCGGGCCCGCCCCGGCCCGCCTCTCGGGCTGCCGGCATCACCCTGCGCGTACCGAAACTTGCTCCCGGCTCCCGCCCACGACTCCGTCTTCAGAAGATTGCTACGTGATTTTTATGGGGAAACGAACGTCTGGCGTTTCGCCTCTCCTCGCCGAAGGGCTCCCGCCCACGCGGAGGGCTCGTGACCTGCTGGAGTTGACCCTTTTCCCACTTTGGTCCCCTCTCTGTCCCCCGGCCAGTCCTGCTCCGCCTGGTTCCCACGTTGGAAACTAAAGTCCTCTCCCGCAGCGGCTGAACCCAGAGCACTTTGGGAAGATTGCATCACGGGCCAGCAAAAAGAACAACAACTACTGCGAAGCAGCGAGTAGCCCCCATCCTGAGCACAGATTTACTGTGCTTCCTTTTCTGAAGTCGGGTGGAGGTTATGTAATATTTATAAGCTTTAATATCTTAACCGGCTATCTGAAAGCTGAAGTATGCTGGAAGCTTTGCACTGCCTGTACGGTAATCCTTACCATCCATATCAAGCTTCGATGCCCGAGGGTCAGCGAGGTAGAGCACCATACTGGTACCCCATGCCAAAACCACTGACACATTACCATAAATCAACTTTAGTTATGAAACAAAAGGAAAAAAAAAAATCACCCTGAGATAAGACTATTAATTACATCCTCTGTTTACAACAAAGAAAACTGTTACCTTTGGGCAAACAGAATGAAACAAAACCAAAAAAGCCGAAAGCTTTAGGCCTAAAAATTAGAAAAGTATTTATGAGAAGTCAAGCAAAGAAACAACAGTTTAAAGTCTCACTTGAATCTGCTGTAATGCAAGATAATTGTTTTATCTGATTTATTGTTTCTAAATTAATTTACCATACATTTCACCATTTTTTAAGGAGTAGGTACTTAATGTTCAATGTGAAATCGTTATGAAAATCAAGTACATACTCTTCATGGCATTGTAGGTTACCTACTTTGGGCCTTTTGGGAAACGGTGTTACAGATTAAAGTATTAAACTGTTCTTAAATCATCCAATAAGACAGACAGAGGTCAGCTCTTCTGATGTACGCTAGCATACTAGGTTAATTATTCTTGTGTCTATATATGGAACAAACTTGTAGTTACAAACAAAACTAGGTAAATGCACTACTTAAAGAAATGAACTAGTTAGCATAGGAAATAATAAAATAGGTTATGTTGGATTGCGTTAACTTATCGCTATTTTGTAAGGAAGTTCTTATTGGACTGCTAATTAGGTCATGTCACTGCAAGAACCATGATTCACTTTTACACAGAAAGTGTAGAATACAAAGCCAGATCAACCAGACTATCATTGATCCAACCCTTTATAATTGTAAGTTACCATAAAGCCAGCTTGACTGGTACCCAGATAATGTTTCTGAGCCACTATGATTCTCTTTCTCCCCTGTGTTTTTTCAAAAAAACTGAGAGTACTTAAAAAAAAAAAAAAAAAGTATAGAGAGGATAAAGTTGCACTAATTAATGACAATTTTTGGTGTGCAAAACTGATGTTGAGTCAACTTTGCTTCTTGCTAACACATCTACACTAGAAACTTTCCTGGGACAAATGTTAACGTAAAAATGGCTTGTTCAGACATAGGTGGAAATTGAAATCTTGTGAGGGCAAACAGGGACTTTGCTCATCCATTCTATTTAGCTGCAATGAAAGTGCGTGAAACAATCAACAACTGCAATAAATGTTTTATATTACCCAAATAATGAAATAGTCAGCATGACTATCAAATTATGAAAGGTCTGTCATACTATAGCTTACTGCTTGGTTTTGCAAATTAACAAAGAACCCCAAAAATAGCCCATGGAAGGCTCTATAAAACATTCTACAAATATCTAAATCTTGTAAGGTCTTGCACACTAAATTAGAGTGTAAATAATGGTACAACAGTTGAATAAATTAAGGTAGCTTGGCATACTTGCATTTTTTAATGTGTGTATCTGATCATGCTCATCTGTCTTCTTTGGACAAGCACTGGGACATGCAGCTTGCAAAGTTAACGTTAATTAAAATTGTTTTGATGTCTTTATATCACATACATTTTCTAATTTTTCCTATAATTTAGCTCATATCAGCTATCACAGATAGCGATCAGAAAACAAATTTTGCTTATTCTTATCCTGACAGCTTTCTGTCTTCTGCTCAATTGTTATTGCTCCATTTTGTGTATTGCTTACTCTTATTTTTCCACAAAAAATTATGTAAATGAAATAATTTTTTTCCATTATTTTGACTCATAAATGGATACAACATATATCTGATTACAGATGAAACTTTTTCATCCCACAAAGTACTGGGATATTGCTGTACTTGATGGAACGTAGACCAATATGCATGATTTTAATGGAGAATTTATTCTGCATGTAACAGTTAATTGTTAGTCCAGACATGCTGCTGATGCTCCGTAGTATGTTTCTGTTTTCCATAACGTTAATTTGGATGATTTATGATGTATCTTATCAGACCCCATGTAGTATGACACATGATTTTCAGAGTTTGATATACTTAGGAGTTCCACATGCTTGGCAATCAGTTATGTTTGGGAGGGTTTGCCAGAATTACTGTATTTGACATATTTGCCATTCTCATACGAGTCAGGGGAGAAGCCATGCAGTAAGTACTAACGTGTGCTTGTAAAGTTGAGAAACACAGAGGAACTTCAAAGCTGGTTTATGCTCGTTAAGAACATAGGTATTTAAAATGAAGGTTCTCTATTTCGTATTTATGAGGTGCAATTTAATATAGGCTCTAATACAGCAAAAATCTTTATGTAAGAAAAAGACAAGATCAAAGTCACTGCAAATAACACATCAAAGTCATTTAGCAACCCAATCAGTACTTGTCCAGAACACCTGCTCTTATACTTTACAGCCTCTCTCTTACTCACTGAATTAAGAACAACAGAACAGTCACTTTCTTTGACTAATTTGGATGTCCTTTTCTACCACAAGTAACCCTTTCTCTAGAACTGTTTACCTGCAAAATGAATGCAGAATTACAGAAAGCACAGTATTTCAGAAATAGCTCTTTTTCTTCTCTTGGCTTTTCTACTAGAATTTCTAAAGGTATTTAAAGTAATTTTTTTCATGCTTGGATTTTTGTATTAGTAATCAGTAAGGAAAAAATAGGACATTTCAGAGACTTTACTCACTATTCATATTATTTGTGTGACTTCCATATGCTTAGTACCAACTACCACTTGTAAGTGCAACAGTAACATTCTATTTTTCTGTGGTATATTTTGAATATTCAAAATGAGAACAGTGTTCCAATGAATAGCATTATTAAGGTACCGAAGGATTCAAGATATTAAAATCTGATACTACCATGTGTCGATTAATTTGTTGTTCCACCTAACCTGACAGTTACAAAGTAGTAAAGAAGAATAAAAATATATTTGATTTCTTTTGAAGCAAGAATATGCAACACTTCAAACACATTTCTAATTGTAGCTAAACACCAGGAACAGTTTTAGCAATCTGATAGATTCCAGGAATAAAAAAAAAAAAAATCTTATTTCAAAATATAGAGTCCTAAGTACTGTCCTTTTGTAGGGTTTAATTTTCACTTCCTTTTTTTTTTTTTATTGGCAAGAAGACAGCTGCCCCTTCAGTGCAGCTGTGCCTGGTGAAGATCGTTGATTAGCTTGAAGTCAATGACAGCAAAAGAACTCTCAGACTGCTCTGACAGGAGATGGCAGGAATAATCCTCCAAATATCTCTTGCACACACACAGCATGAAGTCTGGACAGATACATCTTTCCCTCATATTCCACCAGTCTAATTCACTCAATGTCTGTCTGTTTAATGTTTTAATGGAAGATGATAACGCATCCACAATAAACTCTGTACTGATCAAAAAGCACAATAAAGTATACTGAGACCTGGAGTAGTGCTTTTATAACAGCAGGACCTCATAAGCACCAGAATGGCAGACACTTCCAAATGGCACATAAGAATATTATCTTGCTTGTGGCTTGGAAAAAGGTTGTGCCAACCATCTGGCACAGGAGGACTCCCAAATGACAAAACTATCATAAAGGCACAGTAAGGTTTACACCATATCTCCTGTCAGAGCCAGTTCTCCCGAAATGACCCATTTCCTTACATAAAGGGAATAAATCTGTAGACTTCTCCATTATTTCTAATTAAATAAATGCTATAGGTTTGTTTCAGTATGTAGAGACTTTGCAATGATAATGATTCTGACAAGATGACATGGCCCCCATTCTCATCTTGGGAATATGAAGTAACAACTGATTAAACAGTAAAGAGATAATACAACACAGAATTAATATGCACATTAATAATTGTATTGAAAAATAATTGGGGAAATAAGATTAAAATTTATCATCTGCTTTTTTCTGCTTCTTTTGGGATCAAATAATTTCATTATTCATTATCATTAAGATCTGAAAACATAACACCACTCAAGAGTAGATAACACAAATTCTATGAAAAAAAACCAAAACACATACACACAGAAAAAAGCTGAATATACTCAATTTCAGGACTTCGTGGTGTTTATAAGAGATCTCTTAGGGCATCTATTGGCAAATCTTAGTATTGCATTCTAAAGAAAGGAGCCCGTAGAAAGAAGGGACAAGTTCTTTTTTTCCTAACAGATTTAAATAAAAATATTAATGATAATGTTTTTCTCTTCTGCGCAATCCTCATTCAACTTTCTCAAGCATTTAAAGGAAACAACCAAATAAGAAAACTTATTTTAGCAGTGATGCTGAGAACTTCACAGCAGAAAGTATTCACTGCTAGAAGTGAAAAAGTTAGTACTCTACATTTCATAATTTGGCAGCTCATTCAATCTTGAGTATTTAAATATGTAATAAGATGACCGTATCATTCTGTGCTTATCGAGACGGCTGAAATAATATTTTGCATGAAAAGTTCACTGAAACAATAATGAGAAATTTCTCTCATAAGGATTAGATATTAATGAGAATGGTAACATTTTTGTATTAGGCTTTAGTCTTCACATTGCTCTTCTAGCCTATTTCTATACTTCTATGATAGTAATCCTGACATCTTTATGCATTTGCCATAATTTATTTCTGCCAACTAACACGGACTGTTCTCTGTTCTGTACCCTGTTTCCTCAAAGTTGCACCAGGTCATTTCTGGAGACAGATGCTGTGTAGCCAAGAGTTTTAGCTAGTTTGTAATAGAACAACAATAGTTCAACAATATTTGTTGAACTAATTTTACAGATGGGGTAGCTTTTGAAATTATATCGATAAAAGTAGCAAGCACCTTGTATCAGCCTCATTAGATAAGATTTATTTTTAAGCAGAAGTTCTGTCAGGGCCTCTATCTTACCTTACATATTTTGTGCTTTCCAAGACATGGTGACCTGTGACAGTTACCTAGATAGAATTGTCTAAAACCTTGTTATAGTAACACCACCAAAACCAACAAATGCACACCATGACCACACCTGACCTGAGGCTGAGGCACACAGGCAAATTGTTAATATTTACTATCACTGCAGTTTAGGTAACTTTTTCCCTACCAATAAAAACCCCTTTGAGCAGGAATGGATAAGTTGGCTCAACAAGGTATAAAGGTATTATTTCGTGCAGTCACAGCAAACTGCAACCTGAAATACCATCCTTTTGTTCATGTTATGCATTGTTATAGCAATGATTCTTCACAGACATTTTAAAAAAGCCATGCAGACTTCGGTGGCATTGTTCAAATGTCAGGTGCACTCAAATACCCGGTGCAGTCTGTAAGCATCCCTGAATTTTCTGATCACTGTGCAGCTAGAGAATCAGTTCTCCTACAATTTAAGAGTTCCTACATTCGTCCTAATTCTGGATCATGGAGATGAAGCATGAGCTCTTATTTCTGAGTGAGTTTTGCTAGGGCATAAGCAATCTGAATAGTGGTTGCATGTCTGAAATACAAGTCTATAACGAATATGCACCAATGTGTAGCCTAATTCACTCTTAGCCATATATCTCGTCATATACCTGATTACATCCAAAGTTGTACTAAGAATATAAAGGACCATGTTCTTCAAAGAATGCACTTACTGACTGAAGCAAGCAGGTCTCTGAACTCCAGAATTTGCACGGGGTAAGAGACATTTGCTACAGTTCTAGAGAACAAGAGAAGAATATATTAAGGTTCATAAGCACATCTTACCCTGTCCCTCTTTGAGGGCAATCAGCCTGTCCAGGAAGAGCACAAGGAATTTTAAACAGGGCAGATATTCTGGCTTATTGTATTTGTGACTTTGATATTGCAGCATTTTCCACTTCTTTAGGAGATAAATTTAATCAAAGGTTCATACTGATATTGCAACAACTAAATATGGTAAAGAATTAGGTGCATTTTTCAGTTGGGAGACAATGTCATTGTATTACATATCAGTTAGTTCACAGTTCGACTCAGCCAGAATCCTTCTTTGTCTTTCCAGACAATGTTATAACCATCTGAGTCAATCATAAAGTGAAAAACAGAACAAAAAAAAAGCTGAACTGTTTAAGGAATATGGAAATTTCATCCCTTGCATCTTAATCTCTCCTTTTTTCCTTACAACTAATTCTTAACCATTTTGCCAATGGTCTTGTACACAGGAATGCAATGATATAAGAAGGGCTAGTGTGCCAATTTCATGTTGGCAAATTGTAACGGTAAAAAAAGGATATCTTCATGCTAACTACCTATGATGTAGTTCCTAGGAAAAAAAATTAAAGCTTATATCCTGCATTCAAGAGTTACTTGAAACTCTTCAGTTATTGTACATCCTGATGAACATATTTCAGGATTCAGCTCATTCTCCTCTAAAACTTAATTTAAAATGACAGACTTTTAATTACATATGACATACTATCCAATTAAATGTAAAAATCTATTTTCACCACTGCAGTAGCATTTGAAAAGTTAAGATTTGTCAAAAATATCAAATCGTTTCCAAATGCTTCAGTCAAAAAGGGAGAGTACATCACAGCTTGTTAAAAATTCAGTTAAAAGATCGTTTGGGGTTTTTTTTGTTGTTTGGTTGTTGTTTTTTAATTGCAGTATATCCTTCAGGTAGCTTTTATTGGAGTCATAACAGGCCTGGTATGTTCTTTTTCTTTTCATTCTTTCTGAATTTATAGAAATTTGTTTAAGAAGGATTACCTAGTCTCATGTGACTATAATGAAATCTGGCAGAAAAAAGCCTGAAAAAAACAACTTTGTTTCCAAAAGTAATTAGAAAAAAGTAGCTGAAATTCACTATAAATTAATTGTGTGTGTTTATGCTTAACACAGGTCTAATTATCTTACTCACAAATACAGGTGACATTACTTCTGTGTTCTTCCACAAGGAAAGAAAACACTGATGTTCTCTTTTTCTTTAAATGAAAAAAAGGCTACTGAGGGACCAAGCTGTTTAAAGCAGTCACAAGAGAAACCTGGAGCAGTACTGGGAAAAAAAGTTTCCCATTTCTTATTCATTATTAATCACATGATAATCCTGCCTTATTAATCAACATGTAAATTTAAGAAGTGATTACAAATCATCAGTAGTGATGATTAATATTTTAATATAGTAGAAAGTCTCACAACTAAACTTCAAAAAGTTGAGAAAAATCACAGCATGTACTTTTAATGTTAATGGTACTGCTTGCCTGATATAATCCAATCGTATTGATTCAGTAGAACTATTTATATTCACTGTAAAATATGCTTGCCATGCTAAAGAATATACATGCGCTGTATTCTTTCAATATCGAAGTCCAAATATGCATATAGTACAGTTATACTGTCTGGATTTTGTAACAGGATTAACATACACACCACACTTCTACATTTGCCTCTCTTCTGAATCATTGACTTGTTTTCAGACAGGAAGGCATCATCATTCTGAAGTTTCAGAATTTATAGATATATTCAGTTTGTAGCACACATTGTAAAAATATATCAGGCACTACTTTGTAAGTATAGATGTGTAAGTAATCAGTGACATTTATATAAATTACATGAGAAAACTTTAAGAAAAGACTATTAAGTTATTAAGTAAACCACAAAATTTGAAATGCAGGCGCAATATGCACTCAGTTTACACTCTTCTGTGAGCGTATATATTCCAGCACAGTCTCTGTCCCTGCAGACCCCAACTGGTTTTCCTCAGCAACATTCCATTGAGTGAGTATGAGTGAGACTTTTTCTACTTTTTAAAACTGTTTCCTTCAAGCACCTGCAATTGCTAATCACCTGTTATGTCTTTGTTCTTAGTAACTAAGGAAGCACCAAAGAGGCAGAAAATAAGTTTCAAGGCAGCAACCAACTGGATAAACTCAAACTTTCTCCTTACTCTACCTGCAGTTGTGGGCGATGGAGAAATACCAGAAGGTGCGGTTTAGATGGAGCAGTGTGGATAAGGTAACTTGGCTTTCACTGATACTGAATTGGCAAAGTTATAAACAGGGAGAGCAGACAAAGGGATGAAGGATAGAAACACAGGACTCATTTTCAGGAAAGGGTTTTTCTTGAGAAAAACACTAGTGGAACACCCAAAGAGTTTATATGGCAAGACCAGATCACAGACGAAAAGATTCTGAAGACTAGGGAGTACAGGAAGTAGAGATAACATGAAGTGACAGAGACAAAAGGAAGAACTGGGAAATAGAAAAAAAAATAGGAGAAGGAGAAAGGTTGACAGGCAAAGAACAGAATTAAATTTCAGGAAAAAGTGGGATGGCTAGATAGGGAGAATAGCTGAGAAAACTCCATACATATGATAGAGGAAAGGCATGTTTCTCCTACTTTTTTTCTGCAAAGTACTTTGCAAGATTTTGTTCAAAACAAAAGCAGAAGACAGAGTTTGAGGGGTAACCTATTAATGGTTCCATCCAAAGGATGGGAAACTGTAAACAAAATCTATTACTCTGGAATTAATAAGGAACTAAGGAAACTCAGTTTCAGCATCTGTGTGATAATAACAATAATTTGCAAGTCACGTTAGAATGTCTACACCTCCTGTTACAGAACAGAATAAACCCAATGTAAATTGGTAATCTTCGTAATCATCTCTTAAATTTGCCTACAGGTGATTTATTCACCTAATATATTCCCATATAGGTTTGAATAATGAATATGTTTGAGAACCAATGATTTGGCAAATACAGGAACAGCAAAATTAATGAGTTATTCATGTGATATATTTTCTCAGCTCTATTAGATAGTGCTCCAAAACTAAAGAGAAAATCAACAGGACAATATTTGTTCAAGTGCATTTCAGTACTATGCATTTCTTACAGGCTTTACCAGACATAATGGAGCTTGCGGTGGAAGCCACAACAGTATGACTGGATAGTGGATAATTACTCCAAGTGCTTCAAAATAAAATCCTGTTATGTTCAGAGCTGTGTTACGTGCCAAGCAATACAAAGGCCTGTTAGGAGAATTGCTTAGACCAATCATAAAAACATAGTAAAATTACATTCTCTTATTTAAAACTGCTTTTCACACGGGACCTTATTGTAGTCCAAGTCTCTGTGGATGTAAAACAAAATTAGTAAGTGTAAAGTTCCTGTCTATCCCAGTTGTGGCTGCTAACCCATCCTTGCAACGTGGAAATACCTCATTAGCCAGATCAACACTGATTTAGCTGTAATAGCAAAGCAGACTAAGATAACATACAACCTTTCTGTAGCGCTGCTTTATTCAGTGTAAACATACTTTGAAACAGTTCTACACTAAAACACAGTATTAAACTGTGATATGATCTTTTGTTAAGGTTATGCTCTCACTGTCTTCTAAATTTGGTGGCACAATTATAGTCAGTGGAGTATCCTCACTTTAAACCAAAATATGCAAAAGCAAAGCCAAGATCAGTGTTTTTGAATATGTTAAAGTATTCCATCAACAACCTTAGAAAAAAGCAGTTAAACAGTTCAGAAAACATGAAACTAATATAACTATTTTCAAACATTAAAAGCAGTATTATAGCAAGTACTTTGATTTGCTGCCCATGGATCCATTTAACTAAGTATGCAGCTGGTCCAGTGCGTGTACCTATGTAAGAAGCAGTGCATGACTGCATATGGAACCGTGTGATGGTTGCAAAATAAAACCCTACCAGGAAAGGATGAAAAAGTGCAAAGTAGCAAAATAATTCAGATGGTATAGACATATTTTAATGCATGGAACTTATTTCTGTCTAATTCTGCGAAATATTTGCCAAGTTCACTTTCAAAGACTTACACTTCATGCTAGGATGTAGTAGTGCCATTTCAAACCTGTAAGCAATGACTATTCAGTAGATCTCACCTGAAAGTATCGTCAACCTGCTTAAAATTCTAGCCTATCTTTCAAGTCTTGATTTAAATCCCTCATTCAGTACCCATCTGAAGCAAATGACAGATTGTAATTAAACCCAAAAGAAGGTCACCACACAACTAGCCCTATTCGTTATACGTATACGTACCCAATAGTTCTTCATAATATACTAATAAGCAGCCTGCAGAGAGTATACTACGTACAGGTCAATACAGACAGCCTACGTCAGACGTATTTTTGTGTGGTATTAGGAGAACATACTTGAGATTCCTTCCTTACGTTGTCTTTGAAGGAATTAAGTATAAGTCCCACTGATCCAAGTTGTAATTGATTTTTCCCACTGATTCAACCTTGCAGGTTTTTGAACTGTTGTCTGTTTTGGAATTCAAAGATGAATAATCTATAAATATTTTTGCATCAACCAATAATTTCTCTTTTACAAGTAGTCATTATTATATATTCCTGATATAGTCTTCCAAATTGCCTAGAAAGCACAATTCTAGTGATTTTAGGTGTAGTGCAATGGTTTTTATTTAGCATATTACTGAGATTATTCTTCAGTTATTTCCTCCAATGGACTCTAAAAGCAAGGAGACAATTATTTTGATATACAAGCATCCAACTCCACATTTTGATTCGTATTTTAGCATTATTAGTTTCCAGACTCCCTTAGAGTCTAACTGAAGATTCAGATATATAATTTCGAGCAACAAGACTTGAAGAATAATCATCCCTGTTCTACTTGAGTTCTTCCAGCAGTGTTTGTTTTGATTAGATAAATGTAAAATAATTAGAAACCTCTCAATACGAATGTTTTGTTGTATTCCAGCATGCCTTATCATACTCTATTTTGCCTTGCTCTATATAGCTCAAAATTCCATGCTGGCATTAGTAGCTGTGGGTTTTGTTTCAAAATTGAGTTTTCCATTATCTTTTGTGCCTATTTCATCAAACGTGGAATGAGGACGGGGGGAGAAACTATTTGGTGTGCTATAATATATCTGTCATATGCAGTGCTCAGCAGATTAAATGTAGTCATGTAATCTGTGTTATTGAAAAAATTAATATGTGGAGCATTCTATAGAACATTAAACATTCACTCTACGTTGTTTTCCTCCTTTCCTTGCAAGTTACATGACTCAGAGTAACAATGCACATAAAAGCATCTTATGCAAAGCTGTGGGACTCCATCGAGCAATTCAGATCAGAATTTTTAGAAAAAAATTACTCTCCTGAGAGACGTGGGCATTTCAAATTTCATCTTTCATTTCAACTAAAATGAAAAACTGAAGTTGTTTACTTTTAGAGCTTGACAAGTACTTAAAATGAATCATCTAATCACACATTACTTCCTTACAGAAGATGATTAATTTTTTCTGGGCCATGGCTAACTGAGAATTAAGGATGTTTTCCATCTATTTCTCTCCCAGTTACATTAAAACAAGCAGTGCTATAAAAATACTATTGACTTTGATGTTCTCTTGGTAATAATAACTAAATAATTAAATTTTTAATGAACTCAAATACTGAAAGCAGCACATTTTCAGAACATTGTAAAGCTATTGTTGATATAGTTATCTTAGTGGTACAATCTTTATTCAACTTCATAGCCACGCGTGTTTGGTGGGTTTTTTTTTCCAAATTGAATATAAACCTCAAAATTATTGCTCTCACCTTATTTTCCAAGTACTTGAGCCCTTTTATAATGGCCTAATTTCAGTGTTCTTTTGAGTTTCATCATATCTTGCATACTCTCAGGTGTTTTAAAACTGCTTCTTCTGGCATCATCCCCCTTGCACAGTTGCAGTAGCTGTTATCTCTTTACTTTTCAGCAGCATCATTGAGGTTTTACGCACTTTCTTTTCTAGGGAATAAGTTTCCATAAACTCTCCTTGAAACATGTGTTGCAAAGGATGATGAACATTTTTAAGGGAACATCAGCTCATAGAGTATTTGAGGTAGAATTTCTGATTCCTTGAAAACAATTAGAAGGTTTCCATTTTGTTCAGTAAACCAGACTGAAGAAACCATGTCCAAAGAGATTTTTACTTATCCAACAACCATTCAGTTCCAGTGAGTATTATCAAAATTACTATAAAACCCCAAGAATCTGATTAGACCCAAATTAAGTTTTTGTAATACACTTTCAATTGCTCTTCATTTATTTATTTTTTGTGGAGTTTTAGTCAAAGTGTAGCCACAAAAAAGAAGATATAAAACCTGTGAACATCAAAAAGACTTGCTCTACAATCAGCATCAAAAATTGTAGGAGACAAATGAAAGGCAGCACTAAAACTAACCTTCAGTGATCATGACTTGGGCTAAAATGCCCATGACGGCATTATCACTTTTGGCAGTGATGGTTTAGCACAATGTTCTATTCCATCAATTGCATTCCTTACAGAGACATGGCCAGAAAATTTTAAGGAAACTTGAACCTGAAATGAGAACAGAGTACTTCTGGAAACTCTTGAACACTGTTTTACAGAAATGCGTGCACTATAACCTATCACAATAATATTCTCTGACAATAGCTGATGGTTATGAAGTGTCAGTGGCATAACACAAAGAAAACTAAGCAATTATCTAAAGAACCACCAAAGGCATAACTATGATAATTCTTGTTTGAAGCCTAATTTAGAAAAAAAATACCATATCTGGTGTATAAGTTTCTGTATCCTGCCACAGTAACTGGGAGAATTGCATGTTATCACTTTAACATTAATTATAAATTATAAATATAAATAAATATATATATAAATTATAATTTTAGCCAGCATTGTGCACTTTTGTTTTGTTTGCTAGTCTTTTGTTTTCTAGTTAAGCTAGCTGAGGTATTGTTACAATGATCTAAGTTCTGTTTGTTAGTGTATTACCCAGAAACCACATTAAAGCAAAAGAGTCTTTTTCCTTCCTCACATTAATCCCTGTGGTAGCGATGCTGAAAAACCAAAAGACAGCAGAAGACTATCTCAAAAACTCAGAGCATTAAGGAGGTCAATACAACTAGTTTAATAAATAGACTAACACAATACTTCCAAATAGGATGATGCAATTTATTTAACTTGTCCTTCTTACTCCTGTGAGAAAATAGTTTGTTTCCAACCTCAAAGCTGCCTCGGGTATCACAATTCTGTGGTGGAAGCTCAGCTTTCAGCTATAGGCAGCCAGAGCCTTTGATTATCAATTCGTCATTACGAAATATGAACTTTCTGTGGTGTCAGGTTGATTTAAGAGTGAAACATTTTGTATCCCTCCATTTTTTAGTGCAGCTACCTGGGGAACTAATTTGAGAAAGAAAGGAAACATATAATTTTGTATGAGAACACTTTCAATCTTTATATTAGACAGCTTGCTCTGAATTTGCTAAGGACCTTAAGCAAATTAGTTTTAGAGTGAATACTTGCAAACTTTCATCATTTAACAAGAGTGTTATGCAAGGTCAGGTTTGCAGTCTCCCAGATTCACTAGTACCATTCATTTTCCTGATCCTGCGTATTTGATGTCTTGTTCTAGGGAAATCATTAACTCAGTAAGAATGTGGAAGAAGAATTTTCCAGATCTATACCTGGGAGACTCTATAATATACTTTGACATTTCTAGGTTTTGTTTAGTTGCTTTTTAATATTTTCCTTGCAAAAACGCTTAATTGTGTTTTAAGCTGATAAACTATTAGATGTAGCATTTTCATGCTGTGGACATTTAAATTATACACTTGCAGGCATTGTACAAACACCATTTATTTTTACTAGGTTTAATGTTATCTTTCAGCTGGATCAATTATTTCTTGTTTTATGTGAATGTTCACCAGAAGTTGTTTTGAGTTTCTCTGTTCACCTCCTCTTACTTTCAGCTCTTTTCAGCAAAATAGCTACATGTCCTTTATTTTTATCCCACATATTTTAACTCACTTCAATATTATTAAATCCTGTGCAAGACAGTGTAACGGCCAGATGATTCAGTGGTTTCCATCTGTACAGGAATAGCTCTCATAGCGTAAGTGAGGATTTTTATCTGAAATCCTCTTATCTGGGCAAGATTATTGTGCAGTCTATTTAGGAGACTTTACGAAATCATAATTCTCTCAAATTCAGAAGGAAAAATGGATATATTCAAAAGGGCAGGACTTCACTTACTCTGAAACTTGCCTTGCCCTTCTCATGAAATAAGACATGATAATTCACAAGATAGAGTGATTTTTAATAGAAAATTAACTTTATTTTTTTCATTTTCTAATCCTGCATCTATAAAGGAATAGACTCATTTGAGATTCTATGAATTTTTATCTAAAGATTTAACCAGACAGTTTTCTATCTTTTCTTTCTGTTATTCTTATGAAGCATGCACTTGATATACCTTGAATGTTATATATATGCTGAGTGAGATTTCTCTTTCATTTCCTATTATCTTGTTGCAGACTGTTGGCCACAATACAATGCTGCTGCTACTGAATGCCTGAACAGACTTTTCAACACTTTGCTATTCATTAGATTAAAATTTACCACTTCAGAGCATCGTGTTTTCTCTTTCCATCATGACTTTTAGATCTCTAAGGAGATTTGTTTTTCTTTTATTTGCTTCCTGTGGTATTATTTGTGCTCTCAAATGCTCTCTACTATAAGAGCTATAATTAGGGTAGTGGTTTTCATCCTTCAAGCAGTTTTGAATAAACATAAGATCTGTGCTATTGGATACCTGAAAATGAGTACTGCTTCTCTAATTTGGTGCTATATATTACCTAGGGTCTGGAAAAGTAAAAAGTAAATGTTGGTTTAATGCTATCAGTCTCTTGCCCTTGCAACACAGTAAAAACAGAGACACTGTAAATTTGAAATGCAGTACAGATTAACTGAGGTTTTAATTTGATGTCATCCATATAATCTGGAATATTCTCTATTGGATTAAACGATGTAGCTTTGGGATGTGAAGAGTCCTCTCACTTGGCTGTGCTTCCCGCTCACCCCCAGCCACTCACATTCTGCAGCCTTCTCTCCGTCTCCTCCCCTCAAAACAGCAGTCAAAGATAGGTAGACATATACTGGTTTCAAATTTTTCACCATTTAAGATTTTATTTCCTCCTTTCATTTCCTTTTCTGAACTACAGATTGTTGTTAAAGAGGGACACTTGGAAAAACAAACAACATAAAACAAAAACCAACCGACCAACCAAAAACAACAAACCACCACCATACTAGAAAAAGATAAAGAGAAACTGAGAGAAAATTAGAAAGCAAAAAGCCAAGGATAAACTGGGGAAATAAAATAGTAAACCGAGTCCTGCCTAAAGAGAAAGATAAATATGTAGGCAATCATAGTTCACAAAGAGAGAAAATGCCAGCATGGGTTCTAAAATGTAAAAGGATTTAAAAATAAACTTAGCAAAAGAGTACAATTTCAGTAATAAATGGAGTATTAAAAAGCAACAGATTTAAACGGGGTAAAAAGAGCAATGGAAAAAGTTAATTATAAATATGTTGTTGTCCTGGTCTATGCTTATGTCCATCAGCCACACTCACATGTTCTGACTAGTCTTAAAATTGAGCTATAAACATTACTTCTAAAGTTTTTTCCCCCACAAATTTGGAGCTACTACACTAAGCTCTTACCATATCAGACTGCAAAAGTAACGTTCATTTAGTGCCTGTCGGATTATACTGGAATATTTAGCAAGGAGGAACTATAAATGTGTTCAAGTGACCTTGCAGCCGGGATGTAGAAAACCACATAAATCACGCTAAGCATTGCCTAGTCTTGGGTGCTTAGGAAGCAGAACCTTTTGTGTTTAGGTAACATAGGCCTATGAAACTCAGGACCATCCTAGAAAACATGCTTGAGATTCCAGCCCTGCTGTGGGAAAGATCAAAGCACAGTGGAAAACTACACTGTCTTATTCTAATAAATACAAGCAAAGTGGCAAGCTCCACACGAACGTTTCCAAGCAAGGTCAGAGCTTTGCAGTGCTTGCATTCTTGTTTTCATTTCCTCTACTTGAATGCTGTTTTCTGAGTTGCCCCAGGTCACGAGCAAGGAACGAGCTCCACTATGCCTGCATTCCCATTTGCATTTCCTGTGTCCAGGTCCTAGTTCAGAGTTTCCCTGGATCATGAGCTAATGGAAATAAAGGTATCCTTTTCATTTTATCTGTGACTCTGTGGCTGTTCCCGCGCTCTGCCTATCTTCAGTTCACATAGTGACATAAGCAGTGTTTATCTCTCCTTGACTGATTGAGAACGCTTACGGTATTTTTTATACCAAGAAGTTACTGATTAAATTAAATCAAATCAGTTAAACAAGTGAGCTAATTTTACATATATATAGCTAGATCTTCAATGTCTACATCAGCGTTACATTCACATTCAAGACTGCAGTGTAAACATTACGAGTTCATCTAATTACTAGCAATACCAGGTCTAATAGCACGGTTGGCATAGCAGCTGGAAGTCCTTTTGACAGAGAAATTTCCACAGCCCTTGGCTTGCTATCTCACATACACACAAACACACCCACAACACAGTGACAAAGCCCACATTGTCACACAGCTATTCTTGCACATTAAGTATGAGGAGCAAGTGAGAACTATGTTCCAATGAAAACAGATTCCATAAAATAACACAGAGAAAAGGCCAGTTGGGTAGCATAGCCAGCCATATTTGTTTGTTTTATAATAGATTTCAGAACACAAACCTTTATATTGAGACTTGAGTTTTGGAATCTTACAAGCATTTACATGGTGCAAAAAGTACTGACGTTAAAAAACCAAAATATTCATCACTATTAAACTATTTCAAAGCATTTTTAGGGACATCAAAAGTTGCTCTTAAAGGTTCCTAGTAAGGCTTTTGATTCATAACCGTCACATTTTTGAAGAAGCTTGCTAAAACCATGACTGGGAATGATTAAAAAAGAGGATTCTACAATAACAAATTCCTACATAAAAGCAATGTCAAGATCAAACAGCTTTTTTTTATACAAATGCCAGCCTTTATTATGTAATTTGTGTATGTATACGTAATGTATATATACATAAATATAGACATTGTATCTTGAATGCCAGAAAGTTTTAATGTTAATTTTTTATTTTTATTTCTTGATAGCAAATTTATTTTCATTTTTCAGATTATAATAATCATTCCTTTGAAAAAACATATTTGTCTCTATATACAAAGGTAAAATTTAGGATATATTATATGCTTGATTTTATTGTCTACATTTGTGGAAGTTAGAGTTTATGGACAGTTCTAGAAATCCCAGTCAAATTACATCTTCTTTTAATCTTTTCTTAACTTCCAGGAGTAGAAACACAGCAAAATGCGACCTTACTTGAAATGATAGTGTTTAGCTTGGGAGTACACCATAAATACAACTATTTTCCAAGAAGTAAATACCTATGTGTTAGACAGTATAATTATGAGGACCATCTCATGGAAGTATTTGTGCTCTTTTTAATATGGCTACTGCACATATGTTTTGCAAGAAGATTCTGCAAGCCTCCGACTTCTCTTAGCTGCCAGCGTGGTTGCTGTGAGTCAGCAGGGTGCTAGTGGGGGTTGTCTTGCTTTGTGTTATGCAAGTGAAAATGGACTGTTCTAGAAGCAGCTTCTGCACCGGTTCTGTGCCACCAGATGGTTTCTCGTATGTTGGTGGACTCTCCCGACAGCTACGTACAAAAGGTTTGGCTTTGATGCACATAAATATCCATAACTCAAACTGCCATTCCATTACCACCCAACCACCTTTACTAAATTCCTGAGCACTTTACCTTCTGCGTTTCTGATTCCTTGTCATCATATTTTTCTTCATAACTCCATACACAATAAGAATGAATGGTACCTTCACTGGCTTGACAGGAGAGTTGTCTATCACAGTAAATACAAACTGACTTAATAAAACACAAGAGTCAAATACCTCAGAGCACTTGAACTAGGTAACATTTCCTTTGTCACCAGGGAGTTTTAGGGGGGTTTTTTTAAGCCTGTATTTTTTTTTTTTTTTTTTTTTTTTTTTTCAATGCTCATCGCAATTTTTGTGAAGAAATGAAAGTTAATTTGAATCAGTGACCAAGACCTTAGTCTTGGTCCTGTTAAAATTACCCACTGTTTTTCTTCTGACTTTGACAAAAATATTTGACTAAACAATATGGAAAATAATGATATACAAGCCAATTGAGTGTAAAGTCTTACCAATAGAAAAAATAAACAGAAGAAATAAAAGCCAAAATGTTATGTGTGCTTTTCTGAAAGTCACTTTTGTCTTAGCATCATTACTCATTTGTATACAACTGTACTTCTAGCGTACAGGTGAGAGGGTCAGAGCAGTTGACCATGAAGAGGAAGCTCAAGAACAGAAGAGAGATGAAGTGGAAATGAGGTTTCCTGTTTCATGCCACTTCCTCTATCTTTTAGTTGTCTAAGCGAATATTTGCTTTTGTAATATAATTTTTTTACTTGTTTTCATAATGTATTTCTCAATCAAACAAACTAGTTTCTTCCAAGGAGAAGCCTGACACAATTGATATGACACTTTTTTAAAACCAATGCCTACTTAGATTCCTATCATCCAGGATGGCTCTCTAGTTTCATCTCAGCAACCTTTCTCATTTTAACATCTTCACATGCTCAGGTTATCCAATAACTTAAAAATATATTGTTAAAAAGTGAAAAAAAACCCAAAATAATGTCATGAGTCAATAGTGCCCTGACCAGTTCAAATATAGTCCTTCAACTGACTTTATTTGAAGAGTTTTCCCCTTTCACCTGAGTCATTACAACAAAAGGAAGATGATCCTTATGAATTTAAAGTATGACTCTATCTTTAGAATGAAAAATAAAAGTAATGAATCCGCAGGCTCACATATATAAAAAGGTGAAAACGGAAAGTGCATCCTTTGCATTATCTATTTGTGTACACAGATGCCCACATTTGTGTGAGTGCATATAGACATACATCCATAGGTATTTCACTCTGCAGAGTGGTAAACGTAGGTATAAAGATTAACTGTTATAAAGATTTGTGCCCTAACATTTTGGTGAGAATATTTCACAGTCTGTCTTTCATAAAAAAACAAATAATTGTGTTTTTAAAGTGAAAAAAAACCAAAGAAAGGTAGAAAATTATCTTAAGAAAATAATCAATGACAGTTATTCATAATAAAATAATTTTTAAAAATAAAATTAATAAGACTAGTATAGGAAACAATTTGAAAAATGTTATTTTTTTATTTTTTTAATATGCATTTCTGTTGCACAATAATTTATTATGAAATAAATTGTGCTAATTTTCACTAAGTAAATCTGTTATTCCTTAACTCACTGCCTACTCCTTTATGCACATGCCCAGTGTTTTCTAAACAAATATAAGAAAGCACATCAATTTTGTTTTCAAAAGCTATGGATGACTTAGCTCTGTTTGGAGAACATGAAGATCTACAAGTTTTCCTTGAAAGGAACTTAGATGCAAGGTCACATTACTTTTTCATTTAGTTTATAACCTCTTGTCAATGACCAATTTCCGATCTTTTCATTCTCCTACCAATTTGGTTGCTCAGCAAGCTCCTACATAATTTCCTAAAGTGCTAATTTTCCAACTTTGGATCTCTTAAGATTCTTTTATAATCACTTGAAAATTCAACTTCTACATTATGGGTTTTTTACTGCATTGACAATGTTTGTATTTTACATGAAATCACAATTAGTATAAGTAAAGGAAGGCTCTAGTAAAGCCAGACTGTGAAGTACAGGATTGAAAGTATAATAGAAATAAAAACATTATCACAAACAAATTAAATATGTTGTTTCATTAAGAGAAAAATAGCTGTGCGAAAAAATAATGGTTTCTTGTTCCTTTGAATCAAATACATACAAACTATTTTCAGGTATCAATATTTGCCTAATGAATCAACCAAAACTTTTTTTTCCTCCAAATATATCTAACGAGCATTACAGTATTAATATTCAAGCCAATTGAAGCTGATTTTGGAAACAAAATTTCATAGGAAACATTTCAAATGCTGTATTTAAAATAAAATCTCAGTGTCACACTGAGAAAAATCTAATTTTTCAGTTTTCATGTTTGTAGCCTTATAATAAAAAATAAATTCCAAATATTGTCTTCCAGAACTAGACATATAAAAATAGGCTTCCCTATAATTTATGACTCTGCCTAAATTGTAGATATTCTTTGATTAATGAAAAATGGAATTTACATGTCTTCCAAATAATTGTTAGATTTTGCCTTGATCATTTCGTTGACACTCAAAACATTTTTTTCAGTTGTGTAAACATCTATTTTTGCAAAATCTTAAGCATTATGAACATAAATAACCCTATACTTCCTGTGTTTATTTTGTTACCCTTAGACACAGCACTGCTCTATGAGTGCCAAATTGTGCTCAAATTAACTTTCTTTAAAGTGTTTTAAATCACAGTTTTAGTGCCTGGTTTTTATGTTTCTTCTCACTGTACTTATTGTGTTAGTTTGAAACTCTTTGAACATTGACCTTCCTAATGGGAAACTCTGGGGAAGGCTGCTTCTCCCACAAGGAGTAAGAGTCCAAGGTGGGATCAGCAGGCGCAGGAGCAGCAGCAAGGACCTGAGAATCTGCAGACTCCCAAGAAATAGTTAAAAGGATTGGGCTGATAGGCAGCCCTCCTCCAGGGCAGAAAGAGCACAGTTCTACACACCATGCTGTGCAGACAGGCATGAAAGTTTGAAAGCCACGGACCTGACTGAAATCAAACCTGAAAGTGAGGGGCTGTTCTTTACAAGAGGGTCTACAGGAATTTTTTAGTCCTAGAATCATAGAATGCCAGGTTGGAGGGGACATGAAGGATCATCTGGTCCAACCTTTTCAGGTGATATATAGTGTAAATGAGATGGCCCAGCACCCTGTCAAGCTGAGCCTTAAAAGCATCCAGTGTAGTGGAATCTACCACTTCCCTGAGGAGATTATTACAATGTTTAGCTTTCTTATGGTGAAAAATTTTCTTCTGTAATCCGATCAAAATCTCCCCAGGAACAACTTATACCCATTACCCCTTTTCTTTTCCATGCGATTCTTTATAAAAAGGAAGTTTCCATGCTCTTGGTAGACACCCTTTATGTGCAGGTAATAACATCTCCCCTAAGCCTTCTCCTCTAGAGGCAGAACAAATCCAGTTCTCTCAGCCTTACTTGCTATGGTAGGTTTCTTAGTCCTCTGAGCAACTTAGTGGCCCTTCTCTGGACTCTCTCCAGCCTATCCACATCTTTTATGTATAGCAGGGAACAAAACTGAATGCAGTTCTCCAGATGCAGCCTGAAAAATACTGAGTAGAGTGAGATATATGACTTCTTTATCTCTGTTAGTGATGCCCGTTTTGATGCAACCCAGCATCCTGTCGGCCTTCTTTACTACTGCAGCACACTGTTCACTCATCTTGAGTCTGCTGTCTCCCAAGATCACCAGGTCCCTCTCCACAGATCTGCTCTCCAGCCAGGTGGAGTCTGGTCTGAGCTGCACTCCAGGGTTATGTATTCCCAGGTATAAGACCTTAGACTTATCTCCATCAAACTTCATAAGGTTCCTGCTAACCCATTCTTCCATCCTGTCCAGGTCTTCCTGCAGGGTAGCTCTTTCCTCTGGAGTGTCATCCTCCCCTCTCAACTCAGTAATTATCTGCAAACTTCAGAAAAGGTCTCGAGTTTTGTGGTTTAGGGCAAGAAGGAAGAAAACATCATGATCAGACTTCTTTGGGCAAAAGAATGCTGACAAATTGCCATATTTTCCTCCCTTCTTTCACCTCACTACTTCTTACAGTAGTGAAATATTAAGAACCACTAGGAGGTTTGCATTTAACTTTATTATTATTTATATGCTAACTGTATTGTTATTAAACTTCATCTTGGTCTTTTCTATACTAGTATTCTCTTTATTACTGTTCACTTTTCGGTAAAAATGAACTCTGAACTGCTAAAAATAATTTAGTCTCTTCAGGTTTTCATTAGAAGATAAAAAATTCTGACTTTCCTTAAAAGATGTGTCTGTTTTGCCTGTAATAAATATTGACCACAGCATTTGCTTTAGTTTTGTCAAGTATCATGACAATAACAAGATCACAGAAAACAGCTGAGTTATGCCTAAGGAAATATTTTAAGTATTATTTAAATATTAATCTAGAAATTAATGAAAATAATGGGTATCAGTAAGAAGTCTATTCTATTTAGCAAAAAAAAAAAAAAACTGCATATTTTTGTATGCATATTTTAGCACTTCAGTTACGGGTGAAAATTGCTACCTCTTACCCAGTTTTCATTGTTTTCCTTTTGTTTCACAGTACTCTACTAGACAATTTTATGATGAGAAAATGAGTCTTTATTTATTTCTTCTTTCATGCAAACCAATGGAAAAATTCCAAGATTTTCACCTTTTCTGGAAACCATGCCTTTAAATTTACAACCTTCAATATCTATAAAAGTTGTCTGAAAACAAAAATATACTATATGGCTAAGGTGATCCTTGAATCAAAACCACTAAATACTTATTTTCTGAGATAATTTTTGATGAGTACCTCATGGGGTTGTTCAGTGTGTATAAACAAATAAAATAAACAGAATACCTAGAAAGATGTTCTCTTCATATAATATGCACACAAGAAAATGTTTGGGCGTTTTTTTCAGACTGCCTTTGATTATTGAGTTCAATGACTGTATATTTTAACAATTCCACACATTGCATTTTCTTAATCTACATCACAAAAATTCAGTTACAGTCAGCTGGCCATCTCCAATACCACAGTTCAGCTCCTCTCAGTTCAATGCATTCCTTCTTCCCTGAATTTGGCTAGGCACTAATTGATACAGAATGAAATTTATATAAAACTGATAGGGAGTACTACAAATTCTGTTAGTAAAATTTAACAACAAAACTTCAGTTTGCCAAGAGTTTTGTAAGATTTCATTTTGTCTTCTATTTGCAGAAACTTAAAGCCTCCTATCAAACAAATTTCAAAAAGCTATCAAGGTGCACATTTCTGGAAGACTTTTGCAGTATCTCCAGAGGGGATTGGAGTATTTTAGTGTGCTCTGAGCTAATTACAGTATTTCTTCCCAGCCCAGTTTCCAGAATAGGTGAGTTTAGGCAGAGGAGAATTTTGTCCTTGCACAGAACTTTTAGAAGTGTCAGAAGACAGTCAGTTTATTCTTGAATGTTAATTACTCAGTTACCATTTACGTGTATTATTGGGAAGAAGACAGAGGGATTAGCGGCGATTCTGGTTCACAGCAGGTACAGTGTACAATTGCACCTCAAAGATTCTGAGATTAGAAAATGTGTTATTAGGTTTTCTGGTTTTTCTCCAAAGCTCTAACTTGACATCTTGCTATCTTAACTTCTTTGATTTCATAGACAGAAACACGAACCTCTTCCTATAAATCCCATGATGTGTAAAGGCTTAAATACAGCAAAGCATTTGGTTCACTCTTCAGCTTAAAACAGCTCTTCAATCCCACAGAGTTGAAAAAGGCTCAGGTACATTCTTTCATATATCTAATCTGACAGGTGCAAAGCTCCTAGCTGCAAGCATTTAATGAAGACGCTAGCATACGCTCAGACAACACAGAAATGGTTTCAAACAGTAGTCATTTCAGATTTATAACTCAGCCATTTTCAGCTGGTCTAGTTAGTGGCTTTGATTTTACATTTAAATGGAAAGCTGCTAATGCCTCGGCTGAGTCTACACTGGGATGCTATCAGAGACAAGCAGATAAATGAGGCAGCAGGAAGAGTCTAGCTGCAGCTCTGTGCAGACCATTTCTGAATTAATTGTTCCACACAGATTAATTCTTAAGGAAGCTGATAAACAGAGTAGGCCCAAATTATTTCACCACCTAAAACTGCGTACAGTCAAATCAAATACCTATAAACCAAATTATTACCCTACATACAAAAATAATCACTGAATCATAGAATGACCGAGGTTGGAAAAGACCTCTATGATCATCAAGTCCAACTGTCAGCCCAACTCCACTACGCCTACTAAACCACCTCCCAAAGTTTGAGTGCCTCTAGGGATGGCAACACCACCACTTTGCTGGGCAGCCTGTTCCAATGCTTCACCACTCCATCATACAGAAATTTTTCCTTAAAAATTATATCAAAGATAACTATATCGTACAAAAGTAAAAGAAAATTAACACTGTTATTGTCTTAATACCTGTTGAGGTATTAAAATATATCAGAATCTTTATGATACTCTTTTCTTTAGAAAGAATTATTTTACCATAGGCAGAAAAGTATTACTCACTTGCAAAAAGAACATAACACCTTTAATAAAGGTGCAAAAATAAAAAGCAAATTATATCTTTTGAATTACCCACCAGAACAATTCACATTTCAATCTTGGCATTCTCTGTGTTAAATTAGAAGCAAATTCTGTAATCTTTCAGTATATAAAATCAAATGTTTTTCAGAAAAAATATATCTACACTTTATTTTTTTGTGAAAGAATTTTACTTTAAATTGCAGGTGAAATTGCAGTGTCCTGTGTATCATTCAGCCACTGTCTTTTATCAAACATCCAAATAAGGTCTCTGCTTGTAATCATTGTCCCCCACAGCTCACTTCACTAGTAGTCTAGTTATTCTGTCTAGAAGCATAAATTGTTTTCATACTCTTTAAATACTCCGTTTATACCAGTATTTTAAAACATCATACCTAATAGTAATTACAGATAGCAGCATAAATGATTAAATTTTATCTGCTTTTTAAAGCTATTTTACATGCTCCTTAACCCACTAGTTAATTTTCCTCTGCTGAAACGTGGTGTTAGCAACCTAGCATCAGTTATGGCTTTTGTCATTCATTTTCCCTATATCTCACTAAAGTTACAAATATGTTTCATTAGAAGACTGAAAAGTGAAAACTAAACTGATGTATTACCAGAAACACAAATAATAACTCTTCATCACCTAGTTTTGCCTGACTGAGGTAATTTCACCAAACCTGTCAAATTAAGATATCCCTTACTGTACAAAAGCACATTCCGTATCAAAAGATTCATCCAACAACACTCTCCAAAACTTGGAGTGGAATTCAGAACTGTAACTGTAAATCTTGAGCAAGTCAAAAAGCTGAGGGCATATACAGTTCATTTAAGAGTGAAATTAGAGCCAGGTATTGGGCATAGATCGCTCAAAAGCGGTGTCAGATATGAACAGCGAATAACCATACATTCTTTTGAAATATTAGAGTGTGAACATGTCTGCTCAGTGTCTTAATGATATTTATCACTTCACAAATATTCAGTCCCATTTATAAAAGAAAAAAAATATTTTTAGATTTTTCTGTACTTTAAGTACAGAAGTAGCAACAGTTAAGCAAAGGCCTTATACAAAATAACAAGAAATGTTAGCTTAGTCCTTCCAAGATGAATAAAAAGCCAACAAATTTATAACTACTAAAACATGCAGCTCAATCTTTTCAAACCTTCCAAACAACAGAAATTAATGTTTGTTCCTAATGTCTGCCAAATCAGGCTATTTGTTTAGGTTTCACGTATATATGGATTTGAAGGTCCCTCACCAATTATGAAAACTAAATGACTGACTCAGTTTCTGCTACAAAGAAAGAAACAAAGCCTCTTACATACTAAGCTTAGTATGTCCTTAGCAAAATTTCAAAGACTTCAAAAATAGGAACACTATATACAATACATTTTTAGTAGACATTACTAATTATCAACACAAACCAGACTTGCTAGCTCACGATACTCATACATACAAATATGAATGCGTATTGGGTATGCCCAAGACAGTTAATTTTCCCTATAGCATCCCTTATACTGTTTTGCTGTGTACTGGTAGCTATAAAAGTGTTGATAGTAAACCGAGGTTTTGGCTACCATCGAGGCTGTCTCTCCACCATTTCCCCCTCACCACTAGACTTGAGCGTGCGCAAGATCTTGGGAGGAGATTTAGCCAGGACAGCTGCCCCAAACTGACCCAAAGGACATTCTATACCATATCAAGTCTGCTCAGAAACAAAGGCTAAGAGAAAGGTGGGGGGGTGGGGGCAGGGATTGGCAGGAGGGAGCATTCATTATTACATTTGTCTCTGGTGTATTGAAGCCCTGCTTTCTGGGAAGTGGCTGGATATTGGCTGCTGATGCGAAGTAGAGAATAAATATTTTTCTTTTGCTTTTATGTGTTGGCTTTACTTATGCTCTATTAAACTGCCTTCATCTTGACTCATGACTTTTTTCCACCTCTTTTTCTCCCGTCCTCATCTTACTGAGGAGGGAAGTGATAGAATGGCTTAGTGGGCATCTGGCATATAGCTAAGGGCCAAGGTCAATCCACATCAGTCTGACTGTAGCTGCCAACCGCATCCAAATTCTCCTTTCATTCCCACACTGGGGCTACCGTTACCCCTGGAAATGAGATTTGCCCAGTACTGCCTTGAAAGAGGTATGATTCCTTCAGATCAGCCACATACACGTACAAGTGCTCTAAATGCTGTACCCTGATGCAGCGGTCCCAGAAACTAAACCTGCTCCTCCACCCACCTCTGTATCAGCCTCTTCTTCCCTGCTTGAAACACAAAGAATAAGGTACCCAGACTTCCAACAGAGACATGCCAATTCTTTAACACAAAATGATGCCTGTGCATTGACTTACATAGCTTCCAAGTGACTCAGAACGTGAAACATATAAAAGAGAACTACTATATAGCTATTTTGCAATTATGGCTTCTTGCGTGTGAGCTTGTTATTCCAGTGATATTTACAATATACTCTCTGATCTTCAAACACAATGAACAGTTCTTTTACCACACAGGTTTAACAATATGCTATCCCGACATACACAAAATATAAAATATTATCAATTAAACAAAATTCTATCATGCTAGAGCTGTTTTTTCTTAACAAGAGATATGTACCTGGCAAGCAGATTACCTTTTTTTTCATTTTTATTATGCCAGCCTGTCACTAAGATATTGTTGCTGAACCACAGTATCTCAATTTACATCCATCTCTTCACAACGTCAATTTATTCAAAGGAGGAGGAAGATTGGAAAGGGCACCCAGGGAGCACGTACACTGAAAGGACTGTAGAAATCTGATCAGTCCTCTAGGTTACAGACAATAAAAAGATCAAAGTAATAAATGTGAAGAACAGTTAATAAATTCAAATATGTGAATACTTACTGTAAATATTTAACATCTAGCACTTGCATTAGTCAAATACAGATACTGGCAGAAGCAGAAAGGTTTGCATCTTCCTCCCCTCCCTTCAAATTTTTTAATCCAATTTGTTGTATTCAGTATTTTCTTTCCCTTCTGCTCGTCTGTTCCATAGGCTTGCCAGCTTTACTTTACAAACTTCAAATTAATTTACAAATTTACGAAGGGATAAGAGGTGATTAAATGTGGTAACAAGTATGATTGTGCTTCTTACATGGTCTCAACAGAGGTTCAAACTTAACATGGTGCAAAAGAAAGGAAAATCTAAGGAGAAGGTATGCTCGTAAAGTTTCAAGAGCACCTATCAAGACTTCTTAAAACTATTGTCTTGTACATCCTTCCCTTCCTTTCACTTTCATTAATAGACTCAGCAGGTTTAGTGTTACAAATAGCGTAAAGTCTTGAAATCATGAGAATTTTTTTTTAAGCTAGTAACAAAACTAGTTTAAGCATTAGTATTTCTCTGCAGAGCTACTTCAGTGTGACATCCCACTCTCTGAAGAAGTTAGGTAGAACTAGCAGTGCATAAAAGTGAAACTGTACACTTTTACCACATACTGACATTGCAGTTATTAACATAATGCTTTGCAGTACAATTCCTCTCTTCCTTCATTTATAAGTAGACATTAAATTCCTGTTCTTGGGGCAGGGGGTGTGGTACAGGGGGAAGAAAAAAACCCGCATTAGCAGCACGAGAGTATATGCATATTTAGGTCACTGAAATGTCACTCGCCACCATAGCGGTGTTAAAAGGTAGCAGGAATCCATGAGAAAAGAGAGCAGAGGACAGTTTTTAAGACCTTTTAACTAAACACACATTGGCCTGGATTCACTTTTTCCAGATAGTGTAGTGACCAAGAACATGTGTCTTTAAACGACGATTTTATAGCCAAGGTAATGGCAATTCTTAAACTAAGGAAAATCTAAAATATAAACATCACTTTCTCATCTTTATTAAGATGAGCACTTGAGCACTGTTTTACACAGCTGCATCATATTTGTACACTTGCTATTGGCCAGATCTTTAGATTTTATTTCAGTAAACATTTCTATATTTTATTCAGACTATACATGGTTACATCTCCTACAATTTTAGAACATTCCAGAGCTCCGGAAAACCATGGTGTGAGACAACAAAAAATAACAGTTAAAAAGTCTTAAAATTAAATATATATGACTAACTAAAATTCTTATAGCTAGCTCTCTGAATATTGGATGTCAGGATATGCACTGTGCTCAGACCAACAACTACTAAAATTTCACAGACTGTTAGGCTGACAGAGGTCAAGCAGAGCTCAGCGTGTGAGGCGATTCCACAAAACTGGCTGCAACACATGAAGGGATATGACTGAAAAGGGATTGAATAACCTACTCAGCAAAGCAGCCCACGACTCAGACATCTGAAGCACTGCGATATGCATAGAAGCAAAAGAAATAAATGCAGATCCTTACTTTTCACTTAACTTTTTTACCAGCCAAACAGCACTGGCAGTTGTCTTCACAAGGTACAGGTGTTATACTGAACAAGCACAAACATTTTTTAAGACACAGAAGAAAATAAAGCGTAAAGTAACAAAAGTGAAGTACAGAAACCATGCAACCACATAAAAAAAATGCTGTATTGTTGCCCTCAATTTAGAATAAGAATTTTGAACTAGAATCAAATCTACTAGCTAAGACACAAAACCCAAACAAATTTGTATCACTGCTCAGTAGCTGAATCCCCTTAAAATACGACAGTGAGAAGAGGGAAACATTTTATACTCAGTTGAGAAAATTATTCCCTTTATAAATCCATTTTAAATTTCTTTCACTGAGATTCTTCTCAGCCACTCACCGCTACTACACCTCTTATGTCTCACATACAAAGTGTAATTCTTGTGACTTATATGTCCTCATAAAAATTATAAGCAAACAAGGCAGCTTGGCTAGTAATTAATAACTGTTCGCTTGAGTTCGGTGTTAGCAGAGGCAAATCTTACATAAATAGTCAAAATACATACTCCATTTCTGTATCTCCTTACAAGAATGCCACAAAAATAATGTAGTGCAATAGGAATTGTTTGTTAGATTCAACTGTTTCCTAGAGAACTAAATAAGGCATTAGATCACCCTAAAACAATGAGAGAATAAATGGTAGCTTTAAGATATTTTTGAAAGTTTTTAACAATAAGGAATGAGACATTATTTAAGGGATGACACACGTAAGCTTGTTCTTACTAGTCTTAAGAGTCTATGGTATTATGACATTTAAACTATAGATAGCCTGTATTTTGAAAACATGCATCTATTGCAATAAATCTTACAATATTTGGTTTTAATTAGTTACATATTAGTGTCAAAACCAACCTGCTCATGAAACTTCAATTAAAAGACCACTAAATTATTCACGTTTAATGAAACTGCTTGGAATTCTGCAGAGAAGTTCAACAACATTTATCATATTATTACACTAATGGACTTGTTCTTTCTAGTTAACAAGTAAGTACATAAGAAGTCTAGAGGAATTTCTTAAATGTCAATGTATGTTGAGATGTATAAAAGAAAAAGGACACTAAATGTTTTCCCAAGTCTTAAAAAACCCCCTGAATTTTAAAAATATCCATGACAGCAACATAATGAACAACTTTTTCACTTTTTTGATGGGAAATTGATCAAATGTGGAACAACGATTACAAATATTTTCAGAAGACATGGACAAACACAATATGTAAAAAGATATTAACATCAGGAGGTACAGATCAACTAGAAAATAACATTAAAACCAAAGGTAATTAATAATAGAAAATTAAATTTTCCCATAATTAATTGAAAAATATTCTATTTGTAACTACACTTCTGTAAGAGCAATACAAGCTCATCATTACAAATAAACAAATCTAATTGAGAATAGTGGATATGCTTCATCATTCAAATAATTTCTCTTGGATACAGTGGCTTCACAAAGGTAATGGAAGTAGTCAGAAAGATAAAGTAGCAGCTGAAACAGGATTAGTGTTTGTCTCTGCGATAGGCCTATTACAGCATTAGCATGCTTTATCCCTTCTTTGCCTTAAATAAATCTAAACTCTGAGAAGATAAGAAACAATTATGTAAACAGTGTTATAGTTCTGAGCCTTGTAGTAAGTTCTATTAAGGCCCACAGATGTACTCTTCTTCTGTACTATACTCCTGCACTAGCGTCCCTCATTGAGAGGCTCTCGTGTATATGGCCAGAATTGCAGTTGGAAACAAACTCACTCCCCTGCATAACACATGCACATCCTCTCTCAATAGAGCAATGCGAGGCTTGGCAGTTACTAGAAACAAGCAAATACGGCATGGATAAAATCATGAGGAAAACTACTGGATGAAGAGTGGACCTTGCTGATGTTTTCCCAACACATAATTCTATGATTACAACCTATTTAGATGGTTAATGACCATACCTTCACCTTTCTTTCTGCCTAAAATTAAAGCCTAAATCTTTAAATAAACCAAAATACCCAAGTATCTCAGTATCATTGAGGATACAAACCAGAAACAAATGCAGAAGTATTTTCATTTCCATAAACCAAAACCGGTATATCACATCCTATTTACTGTGTCTTTTGTGCTGAGCTCATGGCTAAATCAAACTCACCAATGTTAATACACATCTGCCTCTCCAGCCAAGTCTTTCAAGAGGTGTACTTTGTTTTAGTGTAAAAGTTTACAAAGAACTTGTCTTTCCCTAAAGTACTCCATTAACATCAAATTGCTGGATGACGGAGAGAGCATTTCATTGGGGCACCACGCCACCTTCAGAACTTAAGGTTTTTCCTAGACAAAGGTTGTCTGCCCCTGTCAAACACAAGGCTCAGGGAAAATTTTAGTCAGACCAAGTATGGCCATTCTCTTTTGAAAATACTCTTTGTTTCTCCTCAAACACAACACGAATGGGCGGAAAATTCATTTTATTTCCAATGCAATCACTAGCCAGTTATTCCTTTAAATAAAAAATATAAATAAAACCCAAACAACTGTTAGTCAGCTGTATCCAGAAACAACCTCTTTATTAGGGGAACAGGGTCGGGTCTGGTAGTCCAAGACAGATCCATGCTTCCAAGTTCAACCAGTAAAAAGGCTAAGCAGCTGTTCCCAGTATGCACACACACAAAGCACATCTATACATATACACAGTCTGCTACACGGAACACTAATACAGCTTTGTAGGCATGAAGCAACATCTTCGCTAGTCTTCCCAGGTGCCTTAAGTTTATGTATCCAAGCAAATATTTTTGTTCCCTGAGACAGGATCAACTAGCCTTCGTTCTTTTTGCCACGTCTCCATGCTTAAAGTTAACCAATATTTATATTATTTGCAAAAGTAAGGAAATAAAATTAAGGATTGTTTTTCCTAACCTTTATTACTGGGAACTTTAATAATTTTATTTAACCTATCCACATCTAACCCCGAGAATTCTCTTCCAATAAGTCAGTGGAAGCATAAGTTCTGAATTTAACAATTTATCGTAAAATATTGTAAGATGTGCTGCATTTTATCGCCTTATTAGAAATATGTATTATTCATGTTTGGGCTTCGTCAAGCAAGGATGCTCAACTCTGTTCCTACAACTGGTTTTTGGCTTAATGCAAATAAATAAAACCAACAGTTTTTACACAGATATTAACCTGAATCTGAACCATTACAACATCTTATTTGACATTCCCTGTTTCAAGGGTGGTAGGGTGGCATGAGCATGAGAGTCTCTTAAGCCTATCCCCTATTAACAATGTCAATAAAGTTAAATACTTTCTTTTCTACTTTAGAAACACCATAACTGGTCATGCGTGCCCTTCCCATCACCAGTTTGCAGTTTCTAACTGCTTACTCTTGCTGTCACTGAAGATACAGAAAGCAATTAAACAAGACCATAGTCTATAGTTGGGTACATATCTTTAGATACAAAATTAATTCAAATAAAAATCACTAGTCTTGAGTTTCTGTAAATGTTTCTAAATTTCTGACACTGCTTTTCCAGAATCTATTTTCTTTCAAAACCAAAATAACTGTCATTATAGGGAATGAGACACAAATACATACCACACTGTTGCCACGAATGTGGGATTTTGAGAACACTCATGGAATGTGTAGCTGTTTAAACAGCTATTGTACGTGACCTCCCCAGGACATCAGACAAGCTTCATATCTGTTATCACCTAGTCTGTAAATATTTCTTAAGCTAACATTTGTATGAATGGTTTTTCAATCCTCAAGTTTGGCTAACAGCAAATATAATTCTTAAGAGAGTACGAAATAGAAGAAGTTGAGAGGAGAGATAGGCATGAGCTTTTAGGCAAGGCAATAACACTACCGTTAGGCCACAACAAAACCTTTAGTTGGAGGACATGTGAACCTATAGCCATGAGGAAGAGGAAGGATCTTGCACTCCCAACACTTTCGTCCTATTTGAGCATATATGTATTAAGCATAGGCACAATAAAGTTCTGAAAACCCTAAACATTTCAACCTCCCGCTGACATCTGTTAAACCTTTGGAATTTCAGATGCGTAAGAGACAGAATAATATTCACATCTGACTAATTCTTTCAAACAATTTTAGTAGGCTATAGCATCAGCCATTCCACCTCCCATCCCTCCCTCCTCCCCTCAAATTGCAGACAGCAGAAATTTAGGTAATTAAAAAAAGTATTCTTTTACTTTCTTAAGTCCTCTCTAGCAATTTCGCCCCACCTTAAGTTTGGTTTACAATTAATTTTGCCAAAAATTACAGCATTTTAATTTACAGATTACACACCTTCTTTAATGGTTGTCTCTTAGGAACAAAAAATATTAAACTAGCAGTTATAGTTTATATGACAAATCAAATCTAAGAAGAAAGTGGCAGCTTATTATCAAATAAGACTACAAGAAGCAGGCAAAATTGTAAAACCTAACATTTAAAAATATGTAAAGCTTTCATATTCATCCATAATTAACAAGAAAAAAGGAGGAATTTATTTATAAATAAATAAGTAGTAAAAAACCTCTTACGCGTTACTTTTAAAGCTGCAAGTCAATATATAATATTTACCTGCACTCCACGAAATAGCAAAATCCTGCTTTGTAGTCACAACTTATACAGCTGTAAGATGCTTGAGGAAAAACACTTAAAACCTTGTTGATTCTTGGGAAAGATAAAAGGGAGAAAAAGGTATATGCTGTACCCTGGGAGAAGAAACTTGATTTCCTGATTGGGCAAAGGCAATAGGGAGGAGCAGTAGCAGGTGCCTCTAACACTAATTAGCAGGTTTTGAGATCATCAGGGACTACTGCAACACCTGTGTGAACCCTCTGGCCACAGGCAGCCTGTGGAGCTGCATCCAGCCCCTCCAGAGGAGCAGCAGGCACTCGCACAGTCCATCAGCTGCTGCTGAAGGGTCTCCTGCCATGCTGCCTCCTTATCCTATATGCACGTATCTCAGGTGCCAGCGCACAGGGACAGGCTGGCAGTACCTGTAGTTGGACAGAGGCAAGAAAATTTATAACCCTACTTGTTCATGTTTCTTCCTGGGAGCCATCAAAAAGAAGTACTTGAAACCGCTTCATATATTTAAATGAAGAAAGGAAATCAGAAGTTCAAGAGCAACTCATAAAATTGGCATACATGGGCTTGCCATACTTTTCCCAGACTTTCTAAGCAATAAACAACCCCACAAAAGCAATTCATAATTTCTGTTGCAAAACAGCTTTGATTACATACAAAAAAAGCTCAATGACTCTTGGACAGGAACACGAGTGTGGGTAGGTTGTGCTAATAAAATGTTTGTTATATTGTCAGGAAATTACAGTGTGACCACTGGAGAAAATAAAATGTGACCCTAACAGGGGACTCCAGGAATATAATCGCAGGATGATAACAGGAACTCTGGGGATAAAAACACAACCTGTAAGGGTCTGTTAGCTGTTGCTAGAGGAATGCAACCTTGGTAGTGGGGAAAAAAAGACAATGAGAAAACAAAGTGCCGGTATCCACTGTAAATTGAACATCCCATAAGCTGTAAGACTCATATGGAATCTGCAGACAAAAAGAGAAAGAGCAAGTAAACAATCTGTATTAGAAAATACATACATATAAAACCACAGCTGCATCCAAGACTGAGGAGGAAGGAATCTTCCACACCATACACCTCTGGTAAATAACTCCCTGGAACCACCTTCCCCTCAACTAATCCGACTAACAATCAGTTTCTGGATCTGTAGTTCAGTGCATTTCTGTAACTCACGTAGGCTGCCTGTGAGTTTTTTGTTTCACATTAGAGAATGGGTTGCAACATTTGTCCATCACACTGCACAGAATCACATCAAACTGCAAACCAGACAGGTCTAAATTCGTAAAGCTTCACTTCACTACCATTTTTCCAGTTTGACTTGTCTAAGACCCAAGCCCATTTTCAGGGATATCAGGTTCAGCTGCAGACAATATAAGGAAAAATACAGCTTCTTCCATGTTCATGCCAGGTAGCTCTGTTTACCATCACAGAATTACACATGAGTGATTTTCATTCACATAAAGTAATTTAGGTTTTACAAAAGACCGTACATTCCCTTTCCACAGCATAGATGGCTTTCATTCTATTTTTTGTATTTTTACAGTATTAACTTCAAATGCATTTTTCTCCTCACTGTTTTTGTTGCATTACTGGGAGGGTTGGGTTTGTTTGTTTGTTTTCTATCTAACTCGTTTAACTCTGTCTACCATAACATTTCGATTTCTATTTTAAGAGAATGTTGCTTTCAGAATGGTTGTGTTTTGTTTGGAATGTGATTCTCCAATAGCAAATCTCAGCAGTAAATGTTGAACAGCTGGAAACCACCTAATTAGAACAGGGAGGAAAGAAAGAAGCATGTTTGAGATGAATAATAATCACATCCATCACACTTTTAATTTTTCTTATTTACGTAGAGTACACCTGTGTCTCATTGGCAATGAAAATGATTGCAGGATGAAGCACTAAGCTAGCCTTATATCATATTTCTCCTGTGAGATTTAAATAGATTTTGCATGTTCTTTTAATTATATAGGTAGATTTGTTTACTGAAGCATTCATGTTAAGAATCATTTCATGCAAAATAGCAAATTACATTTTTAATTAGTTTTTTGGGGAGGTCTACATAGTTAAGATGATTTGCTGTCTTCTCTTCTCCACAGACCTTCTATACATGATAATCATGGCAACTCAGTACAAAAAACCTTCAGCAACATGAAGTTTTCGTATAGTAAATATGCATACATTTTTAAAAGTATACCAGTGTATTAGGGTTTTCAAAAACACCCGCTTTAGTGGGTTAACTACATCGTTAGATAACAAAATGCTTTTGTGAATAGAGCCCTCAGAGCCTAAACCAAAGCACAGTCAATTTTTTATTAAAGATAGCAATTGAAAGATAGGTATAACTACAGAAAAATTAACTCAAGCAGAAATATTTTCATGGATTAAAAAAATAGAGAAGTAGAAATGCTACAACCCTTGGTGTCTTCCATGTTTTTCTTAACATCTTAAGAAATTAACTTTATTTATTTTAGTTTAAACTCTTCTCAATCGTTATTACAGAATACACTTTGGAATTGTCTCTGAATATATGTTAACAACTCAGATCTAAAATGCAAGAAAAAAAAATCCAGAATATATTAAACAAACCCTCTGGTTTTTGTTTTGAAAAATACTGTAAGATTTGTAAGAAAATCTCACTGTGTTCTTAGCATAGAAGACTTGCGATAAGATTTTCCAATTTTATAAATCCATTAAAAATGGCTGGGAGCACTTACACTCTAAAAATCACCTAACTCAATGTTCTATCATTTTGAATTCAGATGATAACTTTCCAGCTAAATTGGAAAGGAGATTATCTCAAAATTAAAATGTACTCATACACATACATCGCTAATAATTGTTTCAAATAAACTAGTTAGCTAGGAGCCAATTATTCTCTTAATGGATCAAAAATTATAAACTACTTTGCAAGTAGCAAAACAAAGCCAGTAGAGCACTGAAAACTGATCTGTAGCGAGTACACAGCCAATAGATGTGCTACTGTTTGGTAGAACAGAAGGTTCTCTTCCAGACTTGATTCCCAGTTTGAAGTATCAGGTATGTCAGCAATTTTAAACCTTCACTTTTCTGTTGATATTGTAATAACATGAGTGCGTGAGCAGTAGTATTCACTATGTTCACTAATGCACACTACAATGTTGCATAAATAAAAAGAAAAGGCAAATTCAGTACTTGACTCTTTTGCAGTACTGGAACATGTGCCATGTATCTTTGCGCATATGCATGTCTGTAAATGTTAATTTACAACAGCAACAATGTAGGAGTTTGGGTTCTGTATGAATTCAACCATCTCTGCTTTATTTGTTTCATAAAGGCACATAACGCATGAAATTCTAAGAACAGTTAATAGGTTTCCCAGTTACTACCAAGCACTCATTTCAATAAACCAAAAGGAAATAGGTCAAAGTTGCTTGTCGAATGTTTCTGTTGTATATGACTTTGTGGGGATTTTTCCTTTTGACTTTTTAACTCTCTAGGGAATGAAAACCGAGATACAGCAAATTCAGTGTGGCATTACTCTCTTGTTCCTTAGTCACAGAAGAAAAAAAAACTTTAAGAAGTATCACAGTATCACAG
>VWPV01008836.1:0-20654 GCA_013389885.1 Geococcyx californianus
CGTTCTGTCACTGGCTGCCTGTAGTATGCCTGCCTGTAGTGCCAAAGCACGTCTCCTTTATTCACCAGCATGCAGCATTTGCTTGGTTTGTAAAAGCTGTTTTATGGATCACTGCGGATTAAGCTCTTCCCACAATGACATGTTAATGACACCCTTCATCTCTCAGATGAACTAAATTCTCTTTGGTCTCTACTCAGTCAAAATATTTCATCAATGGCTTTTTCTTCTGGCAATTCAGACTTTAGCTTGCTTTCACCAATACATACCTGTGGGTAATCTCAGTGCCATAAGTAATTCAGCAGATTTAAATGGAGATATTCAAATATTGAACTTTGGCAGCAAAAAGACAGTATTTGTGGGATTAGGATCTTTGTACTACCACCAATACTCTCTGATAAAAAAATCTAAAGATCTGAATAACCACAAAGCAAGTACATCTACTCCAAGAGCTGTCATGACACAGCACATCAACAGACTCCTCATTTAAGTGCCATATTGCTATATGAGATAACCATAAATAAATATGCTTCCATAAAAATATATTACTATAGAAACATTGCTTGCCCTGAACTTCTCCTAAACTTACCTGGGATCTGAAAGATACAAGAACACATTTGGTAATTTGCTTTTTGTAAGATTTCCAGCACCATCAGTTTCCAGTTTAAGAATTCCTCATCAGCAGCACCATGTCTAGTTCTCCAGTGCATTGACTACTCTCAATAAAAAGGAGAAATAAGTCGGGAAAAGCTACCACAAAAGTTTAAATGCTTTCCAAGATTTTAAAAGCTCTACTGATATACACAGATTTGAGATGCTGGAGCAGAGACATACGATCTTTGATTACTTAAGATTCACTACATGGTCTTAGCCTCAAAATGTAACCTGTGGTCATGTCCTGACTATACATCAGATAAGAAGAAAAACATCACACCTCCAGGAAGTCTGTAAAAACCAGTATAATTGTACCAGTGGGCCCATGTTGTTTGTTATAGATACACCAGGGGTCAGGACTGTGATGATCCTGATCCACCTATCCCAAAGCGTGATCCTAGTAACTGTGCTCTAAAAGCTTGAAGAAGCTACAAAGACTATGAAAGGTAAATAAGCTAACCCCCGGCCTTGCTCTAACAGTCTGTTTCTAAAAAAGTGGGGATTTCTGTCACTCTGCAGAAGAAAGTGAAAACTGTAAGACAGTAGAGGGTATAGACCACCTGGAGACATCATTGATAGTATCTAAGATTGTTTTTAAAGGAAGCAGAAAACCAAAATAAGAATGCTGGATGTTTTTATCCTGTCAGGTCAGCAATACATTCCATGAGGATGCACTGCATTGTAATTACTCACCTTGAATAGTTCCCTCTCTCATAAAGGGAAGTTTAAAAGGTGAGACATATATTAATTGGAGAAAGAAAAGAGAACTACCACTACAACGTTGTTCTCCCTGAGAGGACTAACACAGTGTCATTGATAAATTTATTTCTGTATCTACAATAAGCAGCCTTTGTCAGAATAGGACTGATATAAACTACACTTTCAAAGCTATCAGTTCTAGAAAATTAAATCTACGAGCTTTGAAAACTGATTATAATTTTACATTCTCTCACACACCAGCAGTAGTAAATACTGTGAAATGGCTATCAAGAGTTTTTATTTCAACCTAGCAAGATTTTTTTTGTGTTACTTTCTGGTTCGCAGAAAGACTTTTCAAGCACAAAATGGCACTCCCTAAAATGAAAATCAGTGAGCAAGGAAGGAATCTGTCTATGTTTTCAGAAATTCACATCACCGAAGCTTTTTGCACATTGCTACATAAATGACAAGGCAAATATACATATAATTCAAATGAGTATACCCAGTTATACTTCTAAGACTTTCCCTAAGCCCTTGCAGAAAATTCTCATTGTTTTCAAAGGGATTTAGATGGCCTTTCTAGCTCCCTGCCTAGCTACTTGCCTACAGAAGTGCCTCGCTCAGCTGCTGTACAGATAGAGGTGCATTATAGCAGGATAGGGAAAGGTACAACAAAACCTGACTTTGTTTAAGAGTGGCACAGAGTAAAATGGTCTGCAGATACGTGAGGGAGCTAAGAATGAATAAATCTTCTCAAATTATTGAGACCTAACCATCCGCTTGTACTGCTTAGAAAACTACAAGTATAACCATAATGAAAATTAGAATCTAACATATTGTTACAACCATGACTGCACAGTAATCCAGATAAACTGAAGAATATACATTTGCTGAAAAATTCCATTAATAGTTTAGACTCAGTAGTGATCACATAATTACACATAATAATACTGAAGCTTTGGAGAGTGATGTTTTTATCTCCAATTGCATAAGTGTATACTAAAGGTAAGTGGCTACTGCACTATCTTTTTTCTATGGACAAGAATAAAAAAAGCTTTGAAATCACTACCAGGTCTAGCATACCATATCTGACGTCCTATACATATTTTGTGACTCATGTCTTGAGACTCTGGTTTCATACCAAGTGCTGCCACAATCCTTTTTGAAGACCAAGCATTTCAGAGAAAGGAACTCAAACTCAACTTGGAAATATGCATTAATTTCTTACCAGTGAAAGAAACAGGCAACAAAATGGAGGGGAACACAAGAGAGATTAGAGCAAATGAAGGACAACAGAACTGATAATAATCTAAGAAAACTAAAGGAAAACACTATTGCTTCTTTAGGTGTATTGCAAATAATATATGAGTAGTGAGTAAGCTGCAAGAACACAGGATTTTCCCAGCCTCACCCCTCCACTCTGAAAACGTCACTTCATTTTCAAACACTGTAGTGTGGAAATATTGAAAACATTAATCTGTACCTCTATAATTCCAACATGTATCATAAGTGTAAAGCGATGTCTCTAACATGAAAACCCAAATTTTGGCAGATATAGTAGTAGGAGTTATAGTGTATAAACAAAACCAAAACTTTAAAAGAAAAAAACACAGATCTTGTGTCTATTCTGGACCAGTTCAGATGTAGAATGTCATGGATGGCAAAGAATCCTCCTCACGCGTAGATGGATGCTGCTATGTGAAGGAAAAGAAACCTCATTCTTAATTTCAGCACCAGGGGTCCAGTCTCCAGAAGCCCACTAGCTTCTAGTTTCTGCTAGTAGGTATCTGGCCTTGTCAGAAAGCCCTGCTGAAACCCATGTTCCTTTGGATGCTGTGCTCTCAGCAGCTAGAAAACAATAATTTCAGTATGCTTCTGAGTCCGCTGCTGACAGAGTTGTCCTATGCTGAAGTAAAATGAATGCTTTTATAACTCTCAGAAAGTAGACCAGGACTGAGGTGTGAAGTCTTATGGAGGCTTCATGCTGATTTTTTTAAAAAAATATTTATTTTGAAAGCTAGGACAGCTGGGGAGAAGAATAAGAGACATTCATCTGATCTCATCATTCCAATGATAAATAGGATTATAAGAGGCACTGGGGATGTCCACTACCAACACAACTACTGTGACTTTTTAGCACAAGCTGTGTATTGTACCATGAGCCTCTAAGGGAGGGAGTCTAAGTCTGTACTCAAGAGGATGGTGAAAAGAAGGTACTTTACTAACTCAAGTCCAGCAAACACTAAGAACTTGAGTTTTCTTCCTCTTCTGTGTTTATACAACTTCTCTGGTTTAGTTACCTATAGTGCTGCAGCTCCAGTTGTGCTTCAAAAGACACACACATGGGAGAGTAGAAAAACTGTATGTCTGGTTACAAATCTTCTCTCTCACTCAAAGAAAATCTTAAGGCATCATTCCAAGTCTCAATGAATTTCATGCAAAAATCAGAAAAGGAAAACATTATAAAACCAAAAAAATTAAAGTCAAATATAGTGTATTGCTTTTCCATTAAGCCAGAGAGAATTTCAGACAGCATGTTACAAGGTCTTACTACCTAAATTTTAAGTAATTATCTCTTCTTTGTCGTTATATATTTAATTAACACCTAGAGTTGAAAAAGAGACTATCTACTTACAATTGAGACAAAATGTAAAGAATATCTGCTGCAAATTTGCCGGTGCCTTTCTATCTGCAAAATATCTTGAGCATAACTTTTCAGGTTCAGTTAATCACATTTTTTTACCCTAAAACACTCAAACACTTGAAGCTTCATAATGTCTGAGTTTTCCAGCTACCATATTGAACTTGTGGAGGTGATTGACTGAGATGAGTATCAATTCTCTTCACAGATCTAATTCTAAATTTTAATTTTTAAGGCCAAGTGGCTTTTAATAAATTAGAAAAATAGAAATTACTTTTTTCATATTCTCAAATTCATGTAAAAGTGGTCATCAGCATTCAGACATCTTTTTGGTCTAATCAGAAATGTGCGTAAGTCAACTTCCCTATTGCAGTGTAGCTTTTCAGGTTTGCTAACTATTTCATACCGTCAGTTTTCCTAAAATCTGCCGAGAATCATTCATGTTAAAGAGAAGTAAGTATTCAATATATTGATTCACTGGAATAAAAACATTATGTTAAGGGAAGCTAATTCAAACTCAATTGCAAGCTACATGGGTACTACAATAGCCATTAGAACTTAAACATTTTTGTGTTCAAATCACAGAATTAGAAAGTTTCTGCTTGCTTTAGATGTTCACCAACTGAAACACCGCTAATTGAATTACATTCAGTGAGCATGATTTTTCTACTTGTATATATTTTATTATTTCAGGACAACCCTATGTGTCTACTTATTATCTGTACAGAATAGTATGTTTATGTGCAGGTAGACAATAATCTATCTCTACACAATAATGAAAAATAAATATTACAATCAGAACACAGTAAATAAAAAGCCTAATTTAAAACCCCAGTTTGTTCTTAAGTCAAATTCAAAAACTTAAGTGTTACCTAGCTAGTACTCCCACAGACTACTGAGGTGCACACTACAAAGAGAAGTCAAGTATTTTTTTCTGGATTACAATGAAAAATACACAGGGCAAGAAGCAATATCAGTTAATGCTTCTTCTCTCAAGTTTTCATCACTAGGTGCTTATTTCTAAAGAAATAAATTCTAGGAATTGTAGAGCAACATATTGATAAAATAGAAAGGCATATTTCACAGTGTCCTCTTGCAACAAAGCTACTTGCAGAGCTCTCAAGGGAAACAGTTTGTCTAGTGTTTGCTATATTACAATATTTCATCAGCCACCCATTTTTCTTACTAGTAAGAATAGAATAAAAAATAGCTACTCATTAAATAATAATTTTGTGGTTCAATAAAAGTTAGTTTAGCAAAAGGACCAAATTTTAGTATGCTTTTTCAAATCGATCCCTATTTGGCACTTTATTTTCTACAGTCTCCAACCAAAGGGACTTCATCTCCATTATACTGAAAGACGAAACAGCCTGACCAGGTAGTGGATTGATTTGCCTTGCATTAAACGCACACATTTCCTGTAATACAGGAAAAGTCTCATGAGCTTACGGAGCACTGACTATAGAAAAGGTCAGAAGGACTAGTTTTTAAACTCTACTCTTACCAAACAAAAAGTACATCGTATCATTATAGTGATGCATGTGCATCTATTCAGGATTCAGAGCTACAAAGTTTCTTAAAGTAAACATTTTAAAAGTACTTCATTTGGAAAACAAAGTAAACAAGAGCTAATGACCTAGCTATGTGGCCCACAGCCTTTCTTTGCAAATTTGGTAGAAAAGAAAGTGGAAATCATCCCAAAACTTTATTTTATAGGTTATTCTATATGGTTAAATACACGGTTTTATACAAGAGACTTGAGCTTAACTAACTCCTCTTCATTGAACTGATTGAACTCAGTCTCAGGAGGACAAAAAAGTATGAGATCTGGACAACGAGACACATCAGTAACTGATGCTAGTGAAGTTATTAGGTCCTGTGTGCACTACATATATATACACATATATATATATATGTATGTATGTATGTATACATGTATGTATGTATGTATGTATATATGTATGTATGTATGTCATACTCTTCCAGGGAAGGACAGTGTTCTAGCTTAGCAGTTAAGACAATCATTTGTGAAGGGGGACTGGTTTTCAAACCTTGTAAGGCCATATATTTATATATTTTTGATGAAACAGGTGGCTACTAGGAAAAAGAAAAAAAGGAATATACACATATCTTCATCCTCCCATGCTGGCCCATGGAATTTGTGGCAATAAAATAGTAGCCTGGGGATCTAGGTTTTCAGCTTAGGTGACTAAGTTTCATAATAAATGCTTCATTTCTTCAATGTTTAGTTAATATTAAATGCTATCTAGTCCTCTCTGTATTTTCCTCAGTTCAGGTCAGGAACACCTGCAGAAGAATGCCTACAGCTGCAGAAGTGTAAAATTTGACAAATTTGAAAATTTGAAAATAAAGTTTCAGTTTTTTCAAACAACATACAAATTGTACACTGACAGTTTAGGCACACAAGCTACAGGACTTCTTGCAAGTAGACAGTAACAGTGTTCAAGGCAGGAGCTTCAATATCATGCCCAATTTTACTGGTCAGTACAATCAAAATGAGTACTGTTTACCCATTTGCCCTCAGGTCCCTCTTTAAGAAGGTCCTGATAGTTCTTGGCAGGTGGTGGTGGTAGGCGCGGCGTGAAAGCAGCAAGATCTCTGGGACTGCGCAAGATATCTATAAATCAGAGTATATTTTTTAATTCAAAAGGCTCCTGTGGTTGGATCCTATGGCTACTCTGAAACCATTCAATGCCGATACAACCAATCACAGTGTCAGTACTTGTCTAGTTTATCCTGCTGAAGAGGACCAGACTTTTACTCAGGTAAGCAAAACTAGTTAACTCAGCCAACTTTATAAAAAAGCCTTGAAAAGTAGTCTACACATAATTTGCATATAAATTACATACAGAGTGGGGAAAAGGAGGGCACATAGAAAAGCACGTTTCTGATCTCTTTGCCAGCTATGCAACACCTCATTCTGGATTTCATAGACTGGGGCAAGGGGAGGAACACATCAGTACTGACATTATGTGTGTGAAGCTGAGCATTAAATCTCAGTAGGCACGAGATGCCAAAACTACACTAAAGTTGTAATAAGAACATGTCCTGAGGATTATTCATCCTCTCTAAGTCATATATTCTTTGGAAAATGATTGGAGTGATAGATAGGACATCAATTCATTGCTGATAAAAACCCAGCATCTTCAAGTAATAAGTAAGTATTTTTTTAAAAATCTAGTTCAAATACACAGTGACCAGGAGTGCTGGAAGAGAACAATACAGTTCTATGGACTTAAGCTACCTCATGGCATGCAGAGCTGGTGGCTTTTGAAGACTGTTTGTTAATGACAGTTTGCAACACTGTGTAAACCAAGGCCTGTAATTTGCAGATTTTATTTTTAGAAATACTTATTGGAGCACTGTGGCTTTGATGGCTATGAAAGAAGAAATAAAAGAAAGGGGGGAGGAAAAAGCCCATGCAGAATTAAAGGCCTTTCAAGTTTCCTGAAAAGAGTTTTTCAGAACAAGAGTTGGGTTGTGTGGAGTTTTTTCTTCTACTTCTTAGAGGAAGGATGGGAGCCTAAATTCAAGGACATAGCATATGCAAAGCACATTCAGTGTGAAATGCCTGACATTGTATTATATTCATAAAAGCTGCCTCTAGCAAAATAGATAGCCAAATTGAAACACACATCCCATTTCTATAAAAAACAGGAAAGGAAACATTAGCTTGAAAAACTTATGTCAAGATGAAAAGCAGGCTTTTTTCCAGCTGTCCTTACTCAACACTCTAGTCCAAATCATACCACAAAACTAAATAGTCCAGTCACAATTAACTCTGAATGGGGTCATTAAAGGCAGAAGATATTTCTTCATGGCTTAATTTAATTATCACTCCCAGGAACTGGAAAGCTTTTTAACATTTTCAGAACATAGACTTGTTTTCAGCTTTTTTTTTTACTCTTTGCCAGAATGCTCAGGCAGCCATTTTTTAATTGGTTTCTTTCCAGAACTGACAAGTCCTGCTGCAGCTGCTTTTGTCAAGAGGCTTTGAAACCACATTAGGTCATTGTAATTTTGTTTTCTTAACCAGGTGTGTTTGTGTTCACTGTTTTACCTCAAATTGTCAATTGTAAAACTATATGCTATCTTAAAACTTGCCCTGATACTAGCAAATGCTCCCTCCCTCAGTGCCTGTTGTCAGTTCGATAATGTTACAGTGCAACCTGTTCCCCTTCTTTTGCTTTTTATGATTTCCTAATTACATTAGTGTCTTCCTTGCAAACATGCAGACATGTGCTACACTAAACAGCCTTAAGAAAATAAAACATAACCAAACAAAAAGTTGTTAAAAGTAAATCCAACACTCTCCTTTCAAATAGCCGCAAGGTAATTCAAAATTGCCAAGTCAAAATTTACTGAGAAGTCACTGATTGTGGACCTTAATACTTAGCTACCAGCTCTACCTGCTGGATCACCTATTTTCAGCACAAGGAACTGTAAAATTCAGCCCACTTTCTCACACGTTTTTTGATTGCAAGAATAATCCTACACTGCAAAAGAAGCAACAGGTTCATCTCATAAAGTTTAGGATCCAATATGACATAACATGCAAATTCAAATGACAGCTTCGTCATTGGCAGCACTCTCAGTGTGGTTCAAGTTTTAAGAGCATGCACAAATCCTTACAGTCTCAGGCTGTAAGTCATTCACTCATCTCCAGTTCCACCAGCAGCTTTATGTGACATGAACTATGGTTTCTGTGTTGTTCATAGCTTGGCAACAGCAAGATTTCTAAAGGAGCATGGAGGAACAGTATCCAAAGTCCTTACAACTACCCAGAGACTTCAGAGGACTCTGGAACAGATAATAGTCAGCAGCCAAAGCATCAGAACATTTTGGCAGCTTTATTCTCGTTAAATTACAAGCTGATTCTAAAAACAGTTTCAAAAGTTCTAGCACAGGAGATCTCATTACGATTCTCATGGATGGCTAGAATAAAAAATAAAAACAAAACACTACTTCAAGACTGAATCTTTTCATTTCTCTACAACTACTGTGAGACCATCTGCTTCTTACGCAGTATTTGTAAAGCCAGTGTCTTAACTGTCGTGAAACAGTTTCCATTTCTGTGGCTAGGAACGCTCAGCAACACAGGCTTTCCTCTCATTCTGTATACAAAGGTTGCGATGAAAGCAGTTCTACAATCTCTCCTCCCCTGGGTCAAATCCAACCAAGTCGTGCCCGTACCTCCCATACAGTTTCTGGCATTATGCAAGCAAGGCAGCACTTGAGAAAAACAACAAAGCAAAAACCACTTTGAGTTGTTGTGTTGCACAGTATGAGATGCAATTTGTCCTACTTGGACATACATCATCTTCCCGATTCCCAAGCAACCTGTGCATGAGTATAAATGTAAGGAGTGTTCATTATTTTATTCCATGTCATCCTAAGAAATGGGGTTTTTTTCCTCTAGCTTTTTTAAAAGACACTGTACTTAGGACCACTTTAAAATTCATTCTTTGCAAATAAGGAGTAAAATAAAGACTCCAAGCCCATAATGAGCTCTGTGCAAACATCTCCTTAGTTTTTCTAAAATCCTTCCACTTGGAGTCTGCACTGCTGCAGAGATAAAAGTATAGACACAGCCAAGCTCTCGAGTGACAGATGGGTTATGAATTGGTACCTAGAGTTACAGCACTATTTACACCTGTTCTCTTTGCCACAAATCTTCTTCGTGGCACCTCTCTGTTTTCTGTTGTTTCATTCTGCTTGGTCTGCATCTTGCTGCATCATCCAAAAATAATTGAATGCCTTCTTTGAGAGGTAAAATATATTTCAAAGTGTGTAAAGAGTCACAAATAAATTTGCCAGGACTGTGCTCCCAACTTGCTAAGCAAACCAGAAAAAAACTCAATGTTTTTTCCATTGAGCTATCACAATTTCCTTTCTTTCCTTCCTGTATATCTGATCTATTTACGAAGACTTTTATGTGCAATTGGTATTCATATGTCATTAATTTTTTATTCCACTACAGCAGTTTTGAAGGATAACCAGTTGACTTCACTTTTTTTGCCTTTTAATATCTTCTAGACTTGGTAGAAACTGTTTTTAAAATAATGAGTTTCTGTGATTTTGTAAGCTGTGTCTCTCAGTTCTGCCTCCCTCCCCCAGCCCCCGCTCCTTTGCAACTCTTGTAAATGAGCTAAAAATACAGAAAAAAACTCTAAAAATAAAATCACAGACTAGATTTCCACTAACTGAAAATTGACAAAGTAATGTTTTATCAATTGTTTAAATCAAGGTGAATTTTAGTATGATACAGGTGTATACTATTTTTCATTAGTTTTCAGGGGTTTTTTTTTACAGTTATAAATATCTACAATGCAAATTTAGCTTATATAATAAAGAAGCTATGGAGTGCTTCCAACTGAATTGTACCTTTAATTAGAATATGCAGAGTTCAAAAGAGCAGCAATGAGCAAAAATGCATGGAAGTATTACAAGTAATATTACTATAGCTGTCGCTACATCAGCTACCAATACCTTCTGCCACAGTACTCGGTATTTCTACCAGCAGTCCTGGCTGTCTGGGGAACTGCCACTTGACTAGAGACAGGCAAATTGCTATGCCTATTTAAAAGAAAGGTTGGAAGGAGGATCCAGGTAACTACAGGCCTGTCAGTCTGACCTTGGTACCAGGGAAGGTGATGGAGCAGATTGTCTTGAGTGCTATCACACAGCACACGCAAGACAAATAGGTGATCAAGCCCAGTCAACATGGATTTATGAAAAGGCAGATCTTGCCAGACAAACTTGATGACACGGTTACCCATTTAATGGATGAGGAAAAGGCCGTGGATTTGGTATACTTGGACTTTGGTGAAACCTTTGACACTGTTTGTCAGAGTATCCTGCTGGAGAAACTGGCTGCCGTTGGCTGGGACAGCCACACCCTCTGCTGGTTAAAAACTGGCTGGATGGCCGGGCCCAAAGGGTTGTGGTAAATGGAAGTAAATCCAGTTGGAAACCGGTCATGAGTGGTGTTCCCCAGGGTTCAGTGCTGGGGCCAGTCCTGTTCAACATCTTTATCAATTATCTGGATGAGAGGATTGAATGTATCCTTACTACATTTGCGGATGACCCCAAGCTGGGTGGAAGTGTGGATCTGCTTGAAGGAAGGGAGGCTCTGCAGAGGGATCTGGACAGGCTGGATCCATGGGCTAAGACCAAAGGGATGACGTTCAACAGGGCCAAGTGCAGAGCCCTCCATTTGGGACACAACAACCCCATGCAGCGTTACAGGCTTGTGGAGGAGTGGCTGGAGAGCTGCCTGGCAGAGAAGGACCTGGGGGTGTTGGTTGACAGCAGCTGAACATGAGTCAGCAGTGTGCCCAGGTGGCCAAGAGGGCCAATGGCATCTTGGCCTGTGTCAGACACAGCGTGGGCAGCAGGAGCAGGGACGTGATTGTGCCCCTGTGCTCAGCACTGGTGAGGCCGCACCTCGAGTGCTGGGCTCAGTTTTGGGCCCCTCACTGCAGGAAGGACATTGAGGGGCTGGAGCGCGTGCAGAGGAGGGCAACGAGGCTGGGGAGGGGNAGGGATGTGGTTGGGTCACCATTCCTGGACTTGTTTAAAAAATGGATAGATGAATTTCTCAGAGATATGGTTTAGTAGTGGACAGGTACGGTTGGACTCGATGATCTCAAAGGTCTTTCCCAACCAGGTAATTCTATGATTCTATGACTGTTGGAATAGGAAACAACAGGACGTGAATTAGTCAGATAATTACACCACACAAACAAGCCGGCAACTGGGACATTCTTCAGACTTCCCTGTTGACCCTAGAGCTCCCACAGAGCAACACAGATGGGCAGTGTTTCCTACCTTCTTCAGCTGGCTGGGATATTATATTACTGACCCATCCTCAGTTATAGAGGTCTTTATCATCTTAACATTGACCAACATTAAGGTTCTGTATTATCCCAAATCTGCAGCTGGTACAGAACATGGCATTGCCCTTATCCAGAAGCTCTGGTTATAGCAAGTTCACCAGCTCCCTATGTTCACCTGGAAAGGAATCAACAGTGAAAATTTTGGTGATTTGGCCATAGAAACCTATGAATGCTCTTTAGAGTTTTGTTTGCTGGATATACCTTTACTTTTTCTGAAATAGTCGTGGCACCTATGAAGATTGGCATTGTAAAATTGGTATCTGGGGCTATTTTAGACGCATTATCATAATTATATGGGACAGCCCAGCTAAGAAGGTCCTTGTTTGTCAGGAGGGATTTAGAAAGAAGAGCTCTTTGGGCAGTAAAGTCACTCAGCAGGAGCTGGTGCTCTCCTTGACAACATAATGTGAGAGGGAGAGAGAAGATAAAAAGCTTTTCCAATAACTGACCACTTCTTTTATTCCATATATTGGACATAGGGAAGAGGACTGTTGCATCAGTAATCCGGTACTCTAGGCTCTTGTCTACTCTGGAAATGAATGCACCATTAATTATGATATGACCAGTCCAAAGTATTTTGTTTCCTTTTGTTTCTTTCCAATCTTAAAAAAAGGAAAGTTAAGAATCATTGAGGTACATTTCTTAAGCCTTTCCATGGCTGAAAGGGGTTGGAACAATGCAGGTAAGAATAACTAGTTCTGTAGTTTTTTAAGTTCTCTCATTGCTTTGATGACTGTTCCGTTTCAATGATATATCAAAAATTACACTGATATGGTTGTATCTCCAGGAAAATCCTAAGTACAGACTCCTCATTGATGGGAACACTATAGGAATTGCTACTGTAATTGATTATTGCAAGTTTCTAATGTTTATAATAGAAGAATGAGATCTTTAAAGATAGCTCCAATGAAAACTTCCAGACAAAAATAATCTTTAGGCTTTTCCTTTCCAAACATAAGCCAGTTACGTTTTCAAGGAAAAGTACAGCTATTGTCCTATGGCAATCAACACCTTTTATGCATGGTTTTCTATGTATTACGCTACGCAAAAATCACCTGAGAAACAACTGAGAGAGATTCAATGGCAGAGGTTAATAACCCAAGAAAAGATCACATCCAAGGCAGCCTATTTGTGCATGTCACAACAATGATAGATAAGTAGTCTGAAGGCTGCAAAGATAAAGATTAGGCACTCTATAAATATGGTTTTATGTGCAAAGTCTACAACTTAAAAGCTTACCCTTTATATAGGTTCAAAAGAAACCTTTGAAAGCAAAGAAAGAGCTTCTTTGAAGTGCTTCTAAATGTTCCCAGCAAAAGAAGTAAGAAATTAAACAGATTGGGTACTGGCAGGAAAAGGACTAATTAACGTAACCAGATAGGTGGCAAGCTTCAAACATGACTGTAGTAGCACACTGACGTTAGCAACAACGGATGAAGTCATGCACTTAAAAAAGCATAAAACTGTGTCTAACTCTCTGGATTGATAGAAGAAAAAGAGACTATAAAGTGATTTATGCTCTAGAAGTGTCTGTTTTCCTTCATTGGCTGTAAAGTGATTGCCTCACATGCAAATGGCATGCAACACTGGCAGCATCCAATTGAAATAGATTCTGGTAAAGCAAGGCCAAAGTATGTCAATCCATCCCCAGAAATGCTAGTAATATTATGGTGATGTTCCTATGCAGTTAAAGTATCAAGCAGCCAGTAATCTCAAGGAAATGAATCCACACCCTTGTCAAACACCAAGGTATCACTTTGGTCCTCCTCCTCATTTCAGCCTACATCACGCTTGCTCTGAGTTAACATGTGTATTACCGATATCAGCAAGCAGTTTGTTGCTCAACATTCAGAGCCCAGTGGCACAGGAGCACCCAGTTAACATGATCTGATGTACATCTTCAGACTCATTGCCTGAAGGTGACTAAAAGTTTGAGGTCACAAAGTAAAATCAAAGCCGTATTCAAAAAAATCACCCTCATGACTGCCTGACTTACATGTTGACATATGATAATGTGGTTTTGAACACTATTAAGAATAGAATACAGATGTTTTCCAGTTGACTAAAAAGGTGCAAGAATACCACTATCCCAGCCCCAGTACTTTTTATGTCTCATGCAAAGAGCATTAGTGTTAGTGGAAAAGCTTCTGTTGAGTTTAGGGTAAATAATTAACAACAGCGAGAGATGTTTCTGAGGCAGGATGGATTACTTTGGTTCAAAAATCTCTCTTGTCTGTAAGGATTCTTTCCACCAGCAGAATAGCAATGAAGGTATTCAGTGTGAACAGCAAAAGGATATTCTTGGAGGGGACTTTGGAGCTTCTTGGATCCTTTTTTTCTCTCCTTAGCTACCTTCTTTTAAATAAAAGTTATTGAAAGCTGGACTTTATACAAAAAGAAATGTCTAGAAACCACTGACTGAAACTGAGATTTTCACAAGACCAGAGTCCGGCTATGAATCTCTTTTGGTTATATTGTTTTTTAATATCTTATTGATCAAGGTTTATTTGAAACTTCAGTGAGAGACTTAGTAACACAATTACTGCGGTTCACTGGCCAGCTTGCTTCCTTCTAAGCATGGGTCCTATTTCATATTCACTTATAAGGAAAATCCGTACTCCATACCTTCCAACCCTCCATCATTGCTGTACACATCATGAGTTGTCATGAAAAAAAACAGAAAATCTCCATTTTGTTTCATACTTTGTATCACCTTAAGAGTTTTTGAGGATGTAACTTCACTTCTTTGAACAAGTAACCATTTTTTATTCCTTCCAGTCTATGTTAAGAAGGATTTAATGCTTTTTTAATGAAGCCTGGAGAAACAGAGGTGTTATTCTGCTTCTGTTGGCTTAGCTTCTTTGTTAGTAGTTACAATATCTCTTACAGAATTATACCCATTAGTTTTTCAGCAGCAATATTTTTCAGTTTCATGGGAATTATAGTACATAGAATCATAGAATCATCTGATTGGAAAAGACCTCTGAGATCATAAATTCCAATCATATCTGTTCCCTTAGTAAACCATGTCCCTAAGAAACTCATCTATCTGCCTTTTAAACACCTCCAGGGATGGCGACTCCACCACCTCCCTGGGCAGCCTGTTCCAATCCCTGACCACTCTTTCAGTAAAGAAATTCTTCCTAATTTCCAGACTAAACCTCCCCTGGTGCAACTTGCAGCCATTTCCTCTCATCCTATCTCTTGTCACTTGTGAGAAGAGCCCAGCACCCACCCCGTCACAACCTCCTTTCAGGCAGTTGTGAACAGTGATGAGGTCTCCCCTCAGCCTCCTCTTCTCTANCCCCCAGGTCCTTCTCTGCCAGGCAGCTCTCCAGCCACTCCTCCACAAGCCTGTAACGCTGCATGGGGTTGTTGTGTCCCAAATGGAGGGCTCTGCACTTGGCCCTGTTGAACGTCATCCCTTTGGTCTTAGCCCATGGATCCAGCCTGTCCAGATCCCTCTGCAGAGCCTCCCTTCCTTCAAGCAGATCCACACTTCCACCCAGCTTGGGGTCATCCGCAAATGTAGTAAGGATACATTCAATCCTCTCATCCAGATAATTGATAAAGATGTTGAACAGGACTGGCCCCAGCACTGAACCCTGGGGAACACCACTCATGACCGGTTTCCAACTGGATTTACTTCCATTTACCACAACCCTTTGGGCCCGGCCATCCAGCCAGTTTTTAACCAGCAGAGGGTGTGGCTGTCCCAGCCAACGGCAGCCAGTTTCTCCAGCAGGATACTCTGACAAACAGTGTCAAAGGTTTCACCAAAGTCCAAGTATACCAAATCCACGGCCTTTTCCTCATCCATTAAATGGGTAACCTTGTCATATAGGGAGATCAAGTTGGTCTGCCATTCATAAACTCATGTTGACATATCAATCTTTTAATGAAATTCCTGGTTTTTGTTCTAGCATTCATTACAGCTTTCCTATGAGGTTTGTCTTTTAATCTCACTATAATTATTTATTGGTTTTTACCTATTCTGTCTTTGAAAACAGGCATTTAAAAGTGTTGTTTATAAATTTACTTAGTTATTTGTGAGAATTGTACAATAAGTACAATTTTGTACAAATTTTTTCTTTTAATATCAAATATAGTTCAAAGATGCAACTTTAGAAAAAACATTTGTTTTACATAGAATTGAAGGGAATACTTTGCTGAATATGTTTTCAGTACTGCTTTTCCAACATTAAGATGTTTTTCCTACTACTACTGCTTTTTTTAGAGTAATCTGAGTTTAGCTATATTAAAAGTTGTATTTCTGTAAATGTTATTTTTCTTATCACGTGAAGCTTTCTTTTTAATTTTTTTGGCTAGTGTATTTGTTGTATTATCGGTCATTTCAGTAAATATTACAATGTTCTATACAACCAAGTATTTCTTAGCTTAAACAGTCAGTAGAACTGTCTGCCCCAGTGGTAAAGGTTTGTGCTTGGTAAAGATGAGCTTTCTCCAGGGATGGTTGAAAGCCATGAAGAGAGCTGTCAAAGGACTATAGACAACAATTTCAGCTTTCAATTTCAAAGAACATTTCTATGACTCTTCTTTACATAACAGACTTAGAGTAAATGTATGCAGGATAAATTTAATAAAACAAACCAAACAAAATTTTTCATGCACACCCTTCTTCCCTTGGGGTATAGGGAGAAGAATAAACGTGCGACATATGTTAGTCATTACTGGAGGCACAGGAATAGCATGGTGAAGGGAACAGCCTGAGACCCAACGCACACTGCAACCTCTGTATGACAGCTATACACTATATGTTTTCATCGCCATTCATTGCTCATTTCAAACAAGTTTTATTTCCAAAGTTGTCTTATTCATTAGGTCCCATCTCCCACGTTGAGGGTGGAAAGTGAAGGAAGTAGGGGAAGCACTCCTTCAATAACAAAACTAGCAGGGTACCTTTTCTAGGAGCTTCCAACATCACTTACTGTCCCTCTTCCCATCAACCTCTCTCACTGTCTTTCAAAATTTTGTAGCAAAACCCATCATGATTCTCTTTAGAACTGTCCTACAGGGATTCCAGACGCTCAGTAAAGAAGAGGCAGGGGCTGTACTTACTGGTTTAGAGCTACAGGTTTAGTTGGGGAACTTGTCTTTCTTTTTCTGGATTTCACTCATATATATCAATTTGTCTTGATGTCTCATGGAATAAATTTTAACAAGCAGAATAAATAATACAAAGCCTTTAAGTATCGCCACTGCTGAGACCACAAACGATTCTTCTGAACTGTTGATTTAAAAAATCGGTTTTCTCCTCTTGAACATATATTGTTTCTCTCTGTTATTTCTGTTAAAATTCCCCATAACAGTAACAACATTCTTCAAGACTAGATAAAAAAAAATCTACACTCAAAGCAAAGCATAATCTGAATCTGTAACATCAAAACTTTGTAGAGCTATTAAAATTCATGTTCTAGAAGATATAGCTTGATATTCTTTATCACATCATTTGGAAAAGGAACCATTTTTTAAATGTTACTGAAAAATACATCAGAAAAGCATAATCCAGTTTGCTTTCTAAATCAGAAGACTTCTATATTACGTAATATTTCAGAAGGAGCTTTTACTTACTTATAAACACAAAATATCCACTCCAAAGGTCTGCATATTTTGTGTCCAAAACTATCTTACTTCAGGGTTTATTTACTCGGGCTTCTTCAGGGAGGAAAACACCCACATAAAATATGATGATGAAAATCAGCATAATGCATAATCCTGTGCAACTTCAGCTGTTATATGTCAATATAAAGCCTTCCAGCTCCCGCAGTGCTTTACAGAAGGGTCAATATTTCCAAAATATTTTTAACAACAGGAACTATTAACACATCCAAATACTGGCTCAGGTTTTTAAACATAATTGATTTGTTTAGAAAGGTCAGTTTCTCTTTGAACACGTTTGAAGAGCAAAATACAAAATCGTTTTCTAGAAGAGTAAAACCGACAAATTCCTGATTCACTCCAGATGGCGTGGGGGTTTCGGTTTTTCTTTAAGTAAATCTGTCTTCTATTTCATAAGTTGAAAACTTAAGTAAACACTAAATAAATAAATAAATAAACAAACTGTTTAGGTGCCTTGTGTGAGTGTCTTGTCTGAGGAGTTCTAGCAACAGATTACAGGACAGATGGGAGTGAACAGGCAAAATACAATTAAAAATTGGTTCAGGGGTATTAGTTGCAAGGCTCAGAGCCTCTAAACAATTATGCTACTTACCTTCTGTAGTTCAATTTAAACAGGCCTAACTGCAGGTAGTTAAATTTGAAAGAGTGTTGTCCAAGGGCACAAAAAAGAAGAAGAATCACTCTGACACTGAATTCATTCAGATGTAGGATTTTCAGGTGTGGCCTTTCCCTTGACACTGATATTGGATAGTCTTGTGATGAAATTGTTTCTTATCCATTACCCAATGTTAGACAAGATTTCTTACCATACACTTTTTCATGCATTTTTTTGCTTGGTCTCAAGGTGAAATGAAGGTCTCATTGGAGATTACTTTCATTTCTATCTTCACTGGTGCCAAAACTGGTGCTCCAATGAGACATTCATTCTTCTACCACTGTATGAGTCAAAAAATAAAATTTGCACAAAGCGGTATTTACAAACTTGATAGCTGTGGTTAGCATCCTTACCACATTTTCAGGCAACTAAATAAGTGGATTCCTTTGCCAAAGCTCTGCATTCCTGAGAGATCATATCAGAGAAAAAACATTTTATTTGGATCCTTTTGATTGGTACTTTTCAAAGTAATTCAGTAGACTTCCAAGCACCTTTCTTAAATGGCAGGCATAACCAGTATCCAAACAATTACAATTTTATCAGTGTTGCTGTTCGTTTCTCAGAAAAGACTTCACATCTGAACACTGTTGAGAAGACTCTTTTATTATCCTCCTGCAGAGTGAATTATTTCCCAAGAACACTACAATTCATTCTTATCCTACAGTGTTTTAAGTTACTTTTGAGTTTAATTCTTGAAGAATGTAAATGCTATCTAAAATATTTCCCACAGTTTTTTATTCTTTTTTCCTAAAACAACTTTTTAAATTTCATACAAAAAAGTAATTCGGTTTTGAGTAAAAACGATTTTAAAAATCCTTTGAATTCACTTGACCTTTCCTAGAACAGCAATAGTCACTTCAATTTTTTAAAGCAATATTGTACTTAGAGAATATGTTAGTTCACCTTGTGATGGAGATAATTATTGAAATTCCATCTGGATACAAGAAAAAACATTTTTACCGCAGTAATTGTCCAAAACCAGAACAAGTTGCCCAGAAAGCTTATGGAGTCTCTATCTGGCTATATTAAAAATCCAACTAGAAACGGTCCTGGGCTGCCTGTTGTAGGTGACCTTATCCTGTGCAAGGAATGAGACCAGATAATCTCAAGAGGTTTGATATAGCCTCAGCCATCCCATGATTCTGTGACTATGTGTGAAATAGAAACATCAAGGTTCTTCATCTATCAGGGCAGTATACAAAAAAAAAATGGGATATTTGTCTTAAAAAAAAGCCCCAGAAATAAATATAAACATTTGAATTCAATGAACAAAAAATTACTATTACACTAACATATAGTAAGTTGTTGGCTTTGGAAATATCTTTTGGTATTACTTGTTGTCTCCATAGGAACTATTTGTTGAAATGCATATCAACACAACAAATAAAATTCCAGGCTTAAAGTATCTCAGATGCAGTCACAGGACATTTTTAACAATGTCCTCTGTATCCTCCACTCTAATGTTTTGTCTTTATCTGTAAAGTGTCTACACATCTTTTAATCAATATTATCATATGTGGATCTTCCTATATTCTACATGAGATCATATTTCTCTCTGTGCAGAAAGTTTTTACAAGAAACTAGTGAAGAAGAAACTTGCAGTGTATAGTCCCTCACTCTTTCAAACTCAGACTAAAGAGATACTATTAACTTTTCACTATTGTGTTGAGGACTTTTTTGTTTCCATCATTCCCCACTGACATAAAAATGTAATTGATGAACAGAAATCTAAATTCCTGCTCTTCTTTAGTTAAGAACAAATCTGTAAATTTAAATATTTACTTTGTGTTTTTCTTCAACAGACATTATGTAATTCTCACCTTTGAACCTTCCAATTACCAAACTTGTAAGTTAAAAATTGTAAGTTAAATAAGCAATAATCTATATAGCACTGCAATTTGAGACCATCCACAAAGAAAACCTCATAACTTTGATTGCTAGGATAGGGTCTTTCTTAGTAAGCAGAGTTTCTGAGTTCTGGCTTCTCATTCTACAACACAGATAACTCTGCATGTAGAACCTTAACTTGCCGTGACTCACCCTGTATCTCCACAAATCCCTTCTAAGTTCTCACTTCTCATCTAGAAGTTTCTACAGCATAGATTACAAGCATGCTAGCTGTAGAATCATAGACTCACAGAATCATTTGGGTTGGAAAAGACCTTTAAGATCAAGTCCAATTGCTAGCCTAACATTGCCAAGTTCATCATTAAATGATGTTCCTAAGGGCCATATCCAGAAGTCTTTTAAATACCTGCAGGGATGGTGACTAAACCACTTCCCTGATCAGCCTGTTCCAATGCTTACTTCAGGTAAGTAGTTTTTCCTAATATCTAGTCTAAACCTCCCCTGGCACAACTTGAGGCCACTTCTCATCTTATCACTTGTTACTTGACAGAAGAGACCAACATCTCCCTCGCTATAATCTCTTTTCAGATAGTTGTAAAGA